>JABBCR010000803.1:0-53327 GCA_014849445.1 Cercopithecus mona
GAAAATTAGTTGGGCATGGTGGTGCGTGCCTATAATCCCAGCTAATCGGGAGGTTGAGGCACGAGTATTACTTGAATCCAGGAGGCAGAGGTTACAGTGAGCCAAGATGGCACCGTTGCGCTCCAGCCTCAATGACAGAGTGAGGCTTTGTCTCAAAGAAAAAGAAAAAAAAAAAAAAAGGAAGCATATTGAGCATATTGTGAGAAAAAGAAGTAGGAAAGTGCCCAGTTATCTTTGGAAGATGAAAGATAAATTTGAAAATCTAAGTGGAAGATTTGTGGAAGGCCTTCATGGAGTATAGATGATGATGATGATGATGATGATTATTATTTAGACAGAGTTTTGCACTTGTTGCCCAGGCTAGAGTGCAGTGGTGCAATCTTGGCTCACTGCAACCTCCACCTCCCAGGTTCAAGCGATTCTCTTGCCTCAGCTTCCCAAGCAGCTGGGATTACAGGCGCCCACCACCATGCCCAGCTAATTGTTTTGTATCTTTAGTAAAGACGGGGTTTCACCACGTTGGCCAGGCTGGTCTCGAACTCCTAACCTCAGATGATCCACCCACCTTGGCCTCCCAACATGCTGGGATTACAGGTATAAGCCACCGTGCCTGGTAAGAGTATGGATTTTTATTTTTAGAGACAGGGCACAGAAAGAAGGAAATGATAAATTAGGAGGCTACTGTAAATATTTCAGGAGGAAAGTCCTGAACAAAGCTGGTGACAAATACAAAAAAAAAAAAAAAAATAGAGACTAACAAAAATAGCAGAAATAAACCAGAAATGGGCTGGACGTGGTAGCTCACACCTGTAATTTCAGCACTTCAGGAGGCCCAGGTGGGCGGATAACAAGGTCAGGAGTTCAAGACCAGCCTGGCCAACATGGTGAAACCCTGTCTCCACTAAAAATACAAAAATTAGCCAAGTGTGGTGGTGCGTACCTGTAATCCCAGCTACTTGGGAGGCTGAGGCAGGAGAATTGCTTGAAACTACGAGGCAGAGGCTACAGTGAGCCGGGATTGTGCCACTGCACTCCAGCCTGGGCAACAGAGCAAGACTCCATGTAGGAAAAAGAAAAAAGAAATAAACCAGAAACTGGTTGGCTCTGGACACACTGGACAGGTCAAGGTACCCAGCTAGCAGCTAGAAATGCAGGGAAGTCTGAAGGAAGGTCAGAGCTAAAGGAAGATCCTAAATCAGCTTCAGTGGATTATGAAAAGCAGGAAAGAAGACAATTACTAATTGCGAACAGAAAAAAGATCTTCACAGATAGTTAAAACCATAAGACTAGAAATGTTAAGTTTACTTGAATTTCTAAGAAAAGTTCCTACTGATTTTCTGGATTTCACGTAACTCATAAACTAAAATACATTTTTTACCTGGTTGTTGCGGTTTTCCTGCAGCGGAGAAGTAGCATCATCAGGAAATGAGCTTACGTTTCTCCTCTTCAGCATCTGGTCATCCTTCTTAGCTTTCCTCAGCTCCACATTGACCTCTATTCTGCGATGCCTCATTTCCTTGAGAAAAGATAACATGCTGTTTCACCTATCACATCAGTTTTTGTTGCTAAGTGAGGGTATTTTTAAAAAGATCCCTAAGTTTTCACCCCTTTCCAAATGTCCTCCCATTTAAACACCACCACAGGAAAGCAACAGAAGGTACTCACTGTACTGTCTTTTCCCTTGTTCTTGAATCTGTGAAGACGGGCAGCTGGTGTATTAGCATTCTCGTTGGTGGACATGGTTATGAGACAAAGGGAGAAAGCTAGAAGGTGGGGGAAGAGAAAAATATTTCCTTTATCGTTTTCCTTTGTCAATAATAGTACCAAATAAGAATTGAATTATCAAGCATCTACTGAATCCACGTCTGTATACTAGAGGGGGGATCATCATGTTTTCAGCACTATGAAATAGCTTTACCCAAAGGGGAACTGTCCCCCTTCCCTCTGAAGGGCTGAGACTTCCTGGAGAGGGCTGTCCACCAGAAATAGATTGCAAGCTATATAAATAGAAATTTCCTAGTAGTCATTTTTTGTTTTGTTTTGTTTTGAGACAGACTCTCACTCTATCGCCCAGGCTGGAGTGCAGTGGCATGATCTCAGCTCACTGCAACCTCTGCCTCCCAGGTTCAAGTGATTCTCCTGCCTCAGCCTCCCAAGTAGCTGGGACTATAGGCGTGTGCCACCATATCCGGCTAAGTTTTGTATTTTTAGTAGAGATGAGATTTCGCCATGTTGGCCAGATGGGTCTCAAACTCCTAACCTCAGGTGATCCACCCACCTCGGCCTCCCAAAGTGCTGGGATTGTAGGCATGAGCCACCACGCCCAGCCAAAAAAAATTCAAAATTTAAAAAAAAAACAATAAATCATAATGAACTTAGACAAAAATACCTTCTTGGCATCTAATGACATGATCAAAAGGTTTCCTTTCTTTGACTTTTTGCTTTTTGAGACAGTGTCTTGCTCTGTTGCCCAGACTGGAGTGCAGTGGTGCAATCTCAGCTCATTGCAACCTCTGCCTCCCAGGTTCAAGCGATTCTCCTGTCTCAGCGTCCTAGTAGCTGGGACTACAGGCATGCACCACTGTGCCCCACTGATTTTTGTATTTTTAGTAGAGATGGGGTTTCACCATGTTGGCCAAGCTGGTCTTAAACTCCTGGGCTCAAGTGATCCACTCACCTTGGCCACCCAAAGTGCTGGGATTACAGGCATGAGCCACCAGCTCCAGCCTTTCTTTGACTTCTTAAAATAGTAGGGTATTAGTAATCTCCTGGAGATTGATGTCTAAGGTGAAGCCAATTTAGCATGATTTTTTATTCTTTAAATTTACTCCTGAATATATCTGCATACCAATGTTTTGAGATTTCTTATAGACATACCTATTTGCTATTAATTATTATAACAAATATTAATAAAGGAGACAGGGCCATAATTTTCTATTTGTCTATTTCTATTTATCAAGTTTTCTAACAGCTTCACACTAACAGAAACAATAACCTATAAAATTTCCTCCTTTTTCTATTCTGGTAGAAAAGTTTAGAAAGAACTTTTCTAAACTTTTCTGGTTCCCGAAACTTAAGAAAAACCTTATGAACTCATCTGGTCCTGCCATCACCTTAATGACAGGTGCAGTGATAAACAACCAGAAATCCTTCTCCTGCCTAAGAGTGTGGCTTCTGCCCTACTAAGGACTGAGATCACTGTGGCGTCCTTCCCAACCCTTCCCCCACCCAAAGGGAGCTCGGTGGGCCCCTTTCTATAGCGGTGGGGATGCAAGGTGGGGCACGATCAGGTGGGGACTTCTATTCCACCATCTTGGTCCACTCCTTCTAGGTGGACCCCTTTCTTTGTGGATGTAGGAAACCCGAATACTGTATTAGTGGACCCTGTGAAGGCTTTAAAATTCCAAGTTCTAGTAAAAAAGAATCAGAAATATTGGTTAGTATGTCTCTTGTTTTACTTTTTTTTTTTTTGAGACAGAGTTTCACTCTTGTTGCCCAGGCTGGAGTGCAATGGCACAATCTCGGCTCACTGCAACCTCTGCCTCCCGGGTTCAAGCGATTCTCACGCCTCAGCCTTCTAAGTAGCTGGGATTACAGGCATGTGCCACCCCACCTGGTTAATTTCATATATATATATTTTTTAATAGAGACAAGGTTTCTCCGTGTTGGTCAGGCTGCTCTCGAATTCCTGACCTCAGGTGACCGCCCATCTTGGCCTCCCAAAGTGTTGGAATTACAGACATGGAGCCACCGTGTTTTTATTCTTGATACTGGTTATTTGTGCTGTATTATTTTTCCCCTGTTGATAATCTTATCAGAGCCTTGTAAAACATAATGGGATCTAAGGTATGTTTCTTTTCTATTTCATCACGTTTGCTCATCTTTAATATTTTCTTTCTTTAGGTTGGTTCCTTGAGATGTACCCATAGCTAATTAATTTGCAGTTTTTCTTTTCTAACATAAGCATTAACGGCTAGCAACTTCTCCTAGGAAGTCTAATTGCATCTCACAAATTTCAATATGTGTAGTACTTTCATGAATATCCAGATCAAAATGTTTTCTGGTTTTCATTATGATTTACATTTGAGCACTTATTTATTTAGAAGTATATTTCTTACATTTCAAGCATATAGCCCTTGCATTTCTTTAAAATTTTACAAATATCTATATCCCTAAACAATACTGTAACCTTGTATCATCACACACGCTTTTAAACTCTACACACATGTATGTAGTATATACATTTTTCCTTATGTGTTTTTAGTGATGGAACTGTTTTCTCTTTTTTAAAATTTTTATTTTATTTTAGATTCAAGGAGTCTATGTGCACTGGGGGGAACTGGGTTTCTAGTTACTCATTACCAGTATAGTAAACACTGTACGAAATAGGTAATTTTTCAACCGTTGTGCCCCTCCCACCCTCTCCAAGTGTTTTCATTCTATTGTAAACTTATGAGATTAAATCTCGACACTTGTTGCTCTAGTGTGTTTTTCACTGCTATGTAACAGCCCATTATGAAATAACACAATTTAAACATGCCTGATTGGCCAGGCGCAGTGGCTCATGCCTGTAATCCCAGCACTTTGGGAGGCTGAGGCAGGCAGATCACGAGGTCAAGAGATCGAGATCATCCTGCCTGCCTAACATGGTGAAACCTCATCGCTACTAAAAATACAAAAAATTAGCCAGGCGTGGTGGTGGGCGCCTGTAGTCCCAGCTACTCAGGAGGCTGAGGCAGGAGAATGGCGTGAACCCAGGAGGCGGAGCTTGCAGTGAGTCGAGATCGCGCCACTGCACTCCAGCCTGGGAGACAGAGCAAGGCTCCGTTTCCAAAAACAAAAAAAAAAGTAGGCCTGATTATGAGTACTTAGGAATTATTTCCAAATTTCACCATATGAAATAATCTTATAAGGAACACTCTGCTACAATGTCTTCTCATGTACACGGGGTAAAAGTTTCTCTACACTATCAGGAAGGAGTCAAATTGCATTTTTAACTTTGTTTTTGTCAAACCATTCTCTAAAATGTTATAGCAACCATTGCACTAATTGCTCTGTTATCAGAAATGTATCATGACTATAATCCCAACACTTTGGTAGGCTGAGGCAGGCAGGTCGCTCAAGCCTAGAGTTCGAGAACAGCCTGGGCAACATAATGAGACCCTGTGTCTACAAAAAATACAAAAATTAGCCAGGCATAGTGGAATGCGTCTATAATCCCAACTACTCAGGAGGCTGAGGTGAGAAGATAACCTTAGCCCAGGGAGGTCAAGGCTGCAGTGAGCTGTGATGGTGCCACTGCACTCCAGCCTGGGTGACAGTGAGATCCTATGTGAAAAAGAAAAAAAAAAAATGTATGTGGTGGAAACACCAAAGAAAACTGGGAGCCATACCTTTAGTAGATGAAAAACATTCAGTAGGCATAAATTTATTTTTCTCAAAAACATATCTAATGTCCCTTTTGTTTTCTTTTGAGATGAAGCCTTGCTTTGTCACCCAGGCTGGAGTGCAGTGGTGCAATCTCAGCTCATTGCAACCTCTGCCTCCCAGGTCCAAGCAATTCTCCTGTCTCAGCGTCCTAGTAGCTGGGACTATAGGCGTGTGCCACCATATCCGGCTAAGTTTTGTATTTTTAGTAGAGATGAGATTTCGCCATGTTGGCCAGATGGGTCTCAAACTCCTAACCTCAGGTGATCCACCCACCTCGGCCTCCCAAAGTGCTGGGATTGTAGGCAGGAGCCACCACGCCCAGCCAAAAAATTCAAAATTTAAAAAAACAATAAATCATAATGAACTTAGACAAAAATACCTTCTTGGCATCTAATGACATGATCAAAAGGTTTCCTTTCTTTGACTTTTTGCTTTTTGAGACAGTGTCTTGCTCTGTTGCCCAGACTGGAGTGCAGTGGTGCAATCTCAGCTCATTGCAACCTCTGCCTCCCAGGTTCAAGCGATTCTCCTGTCTCAGCGTCCTAGTAGCTGGGACTACAGGCATGCACCACTGTGCCCCACTGATTTTTGTATTTTTAGTAGAGATGGGGTTTCACCATGTTGGCCAAGCTGGTCTTAAACTCCTGGGCTCAAGTGATCCACTCACCTTGGCCACCCAAAGTGCTGGGATTACAGACGTTGAGCCACTGTGCCTGGCTTGTATTTACATTTTAAAAGCTATAGGGCTATGCCTTTGGAGTGGACTCTGTACAAAGACGGGGCAGGGAAGATAAAATAGTTCTTACTTTTTGCTTTATGCCCTTAAATATTCTTTCCATTCAAGCATATAGCCCTTGCATTTCTTTAAAATTTTACAAATATCTATATCCCTAAACAATACTGTAACCTTGTATCATCACACACGCTTTTAAACTCTACACACATGTATGTAGTATATACATTTTTCCTTATGTGTTTTTAGTGATGGAACTGTTTTCTCTTTTTTAAAATTTTTATTTTATTTTAGATTCAAGGAGTCTATGTGCACTGGGGGGAACTGGGTTTCTAGTTACTCATTACCTGACTATAATCCCAACACTTTGGTAGGCTGAGGCAGGCAGGTCGCTCAAGCCTAGAGTTCGAGAACAGCCTGGGCAACATAATGAGACCCTGTGTCTACAAAAAATACAAAAATTAGCTAGGCATAGTGGAAAGCGTCTGTAGTCCCAACTCTTTGGGAGGCTGAGGTAAGAGGACAACCTTAGCCCAGGGAGGTCAGGGCTGCAGTGAGCTGTGATGGTACCACTGCACTCCAGCCTGGGCAACATAATGAGACCCTGTGTCTACAAAAATACAAAAATTAGCCGGACGTAGTGGCGGGCACCTATAATCCTAGCTACTTCAGAGGCTGAGGCAGGCAGGTCGCTCAAGCCTAGAGTTCGAGAACAGCCTGGGCAACATAATGAGACCCTGTGTCTACAAAAAATACAAAAATTAGCTAGGCATAGTGGAAAGCGTCTGTAGTCCCAACTATTTGGGAGGCTGAGGTAAGAGGACAACCTTAGCCCAGGGAGGTCAGGGCTGCAGTGAGCTGTGATGGTACCACTGCACTCCAGCCTGGGTGACAGACAAAAAATTAGCCGGACGTAGTGGCGGGCACCTATAATCCTAGCTACTTCAGAGGCTGAGGCAGGCAGGTCGCTCGAGCCTAGAGTTCGAGAACAGCCTGGGCAACATAATGAGACCCTGTGTCTACAAAAAATACAAAAATTAGCTAGGCATAGTGGAAAGCGTCTGTAGTCCCAACTATTTGGGAGGCTGAGGTAAGAGGACAACCTTAGCCCAGGGAGGTCAGGGCTGCAGTGAGCTGTGATGGTACCACTGCACTCCAGCCTGGGCAACATAATGAGACCCTGTGTCTACAAAAATACAAAAATTAGCTAGGCATAGTGGAAAGCGTCTGTAGTCCCAACTATTTGGGAGGCTGAGTCAGGAGAATCATTTGAACTCAAGAGGTGGAGGTTGCAGTGAGCTGAGATTGTGCCACTGCACACCAGCCCGGGCAACAGTGCAAGACTCTGTCTCAAAAAAAAAAGAAAGAACTAATAATATTCATTCATGTTTTACAACTTATATAGGAAGAAAATGAGGCCAAAAGTAAAGTCTTTAATATGGCCTCTTAAATACATTAGCTTTCATTATTAATAGGCTAGTATTTCAAAAGGGAGTCCAATATTCATCATTTACAAGGCTTAGAATTCACTTACCTGGTATGTCCTAAAGATTCTTGCCATATTGGTAGCATCACAACTGGTTTAACTGCACACTCCAAAATGGCTAAAACCATGCAAATTCTCTGGGTTTGCTACACATCTGAACTGCCTTGATCCAATTTGCCCTATATTTCAGAAGAAATGAAAGAAATTATTTCACTACATTGACCTTAAATTAAAAGCACAATAGTTGTAACTTTGGCCTCCATCTGATTCCAGGGATAAAGACTCTGACTCCTAATCCTCCAAATAATGGTGTTGGTTCAGTAAGTTAGAAGTACACTCATGCCTCTAACATTCTGTCTGCTAACCACATTGACTTCATTCAACTCATTGGTAATGACGTTTTCAAGTGCACATCTACAACAATCATTTTATAAACATTTAGTATATCTACAGCAATAAATTAACCTTAGTTTCCTTTACCTATGTGATGCCCAATTGGGATGAAGAAAGGACGAAGGGATGTTGTTTTCTAATTGGGTGATAGTCAGTCTCAGAGTAGATATGGTAAGAACTTTGGACCCATGGACAGAACCGTTCCATTTGAACTCTCCTGCTGGAGTCAGACAGAATCTATGTGCAAGATGCCTTCTCTTATCATGATCTTCTCTGTGCTGGTGCTTATTCAAAGCAAATGAATTGGTGGAGTATTGATTGTGGTAGACGCGATACTTCCCTTCTTGACCCAACTTAAAATAATTGTTGATATTTCCTTTCATGACCACTTCCTTTTTGGTGCTCAACCGTGAAATTTCCCCTTGAGAGTTAACTACCAGTACCTGACCAAAAACATAAAAAGACTGCATTATTTATGTCAATCAAAGATACAAATTTCATCTGATCAACTGTCTTTCAATAACTAAAATTAATCACTCAAAGTAAATTAAGATAAATAGAACTTTTGAAGTCTAAAAGCTAAGTTAAAAGCTAAAGCTAATTGTTTACAATTAAACAACCAAGACATGCCTGCAGAAAGAAAACTAACACATATTAAGTACCTATTACCTGCCAGATACTATTATTCACTGCTTTCATGTATTAATACTTCAAATATACACATGAAAAACATTTAGTAGGCATAAATTTATTTTTCTCAAAACATATCTAATGTCCCTTTTGTTTTCTTTTGAGATGAAGCCTTGCTTTGTCACCCAGGCTGGAGTGCAGTGGTGCAATCTTGGCTCACTGCAACCTCTGCCTCCCAGGTTCAAGCGATTCTCCTGCCTCAGCCTCCCGAGTACCTGGGACAACAGGCATGTGCCACCACCACACCCAGCTAATTTTTGTGTTTTTAGTACCGTGGTCTCCCTAGGTGCGGGGATTACAGACGTTGAGCCACTGTGCCTGGCTTGTATTTACATTTTAAAAGCTATAGGGCTATGCCTTTGGAGTGGACTCTGTACAAAGACGGGGGCAGGGAAGATAAAATAGTTCTTACTTTTTGCTTTATGCCCTTAAATATTCTTTCCATTACCATAACCTTAGTTTTGTAACAAAAACTTTTTAAAGACTAAAGTTACAGCCGGGCGCGGTGGCTCAAGCCTGTAATCCCAGCACTTGGGAGGCCGAGGCAGGCAGATCATGAGGTCAGTAGATTGAGACCACTCTGGCCAACATGATGAGACCTCATCTCAACTAAAAATACAAAAATTAGCTGGGCATGGTGGCGTGTGCCTGTAGTCCCAGCTACTCGGGAGGCTGAGGCAGGAGAATCATTTGAACTCAAGAGGTGGAGGCTGCAGTGAGCTGTGATGGTACCACTGCACTCCAGCCTGGGTGACAGACAAAAAATTAGCCGGACGTAGTGGCGGGCACCTATAATCCTAGCTACTTCAGAGGCTGAGGCAGGAGAATCATTTGAACTCAAGAGGTGGAGGTTGCAGTGAGCTGAGATTGTGCCACTGCACACCAGCCCGGGCAACAGTGCAAGACTCTGTCTCAAAAAAAAAAGAAAGAACTAATAATATTCATTCATGTTTTACAACTTATATAGGAAGAAAATGAGGCCAAAAGTAAAGTCTTTAATATGGCCTCTTAAATACATTAGCTTTCATTATTAATAGGCTAGTATTTCAAAAGGGAGTCCAATATTCATCATTTACAAGGCTTAGAATTCACTTACCTGGTATGTCCTAAAGATTCTTGCCATATTGGTAGCATCACAACTGGTTTAACTGCACACTCCAAAATGGCTAAAACCATGCAAATTCTCTGGGTTTGCTACACATCTGAACTGCCTTGATCCAATTTGCCCTATATTTCAGAAGAAATGAAAGAAATTATTTCACTACATTGACCTTAAATTAAAAGCACAATAGTTGTAACTTTGGCCTCCATCTGATTCCAGGGATAAAGACTCTGACTCCTAATCCTCCAAATAGTGGTGTTGGTTCAGTAAGTTAGAAGTACACTCATGCCTCTAACATTCTGTCTGCTAACCACATTGACTTCATTCAACTCATTGGTAATGACGTTTTCAAGTGCACATCTACAACAATCATTTTATAAACATTTAGTATATCTACAGCAATAAATTAACCTTAGTTTCCTTTACCTATGTGATGCCCAATTGGGATGAAGAAAGGACGAAGGGATGTTGTTTTCTAATTGGGTGATAGTCAGTCTCAGAGTAGATATGGTAAGAACTTTGGACCCATGGACAGAACCGTTCCATTTGAACTCTCCTGCTGGAGTCAGACAGAATCTATGTGCAAGATGCCTTCTCTTATCATGATCTTCTCTGTGCTGGTGCTTATTCAAAGCAAATGAATTGGTGGAGTATTGATTGTGGTAGACGCGATACTTCCCTTCTTGACCCAACTTAAAATAATTGTTGATATTTCCTTTCATGACCACTTCCTTTTTGGTGCTCAACCGTGAAATTTCCCCTTGAGAGTTAACTACCAGTACCTGACCAAAAACATAAAAAGACTGCATTATTTATGTCAATCAAAGATACAAATTTCATCTGATCAACTGTCTTTCAATAACTAAAATTAATCACTCAAAGTAAATTAAGATAAATAGAACTTTTGAAGTCTAAAAGCTAAGTTAAAAGCTAAAGCTAATTGTTTACAATTAAACAACCAAGACATGCCTGCAGAAAGAAAACTAACACATATTAAGTACCTATTACCTGCCAGATACTATTATTCACTGCTTTCATGTATTAATACTTCAAATATACACATGAAACCATACATATAAATTACTCACCTACCATTTTCTCAAGTTTTTCAAGTTTATACTTAAGGGAAAAAGAAGGGGATCGATGTACTCTCCCCGCAAAAACATATTCCTAAAAACATCCTTTCGGGTCCTCTTATCATTCCAGCTATAGTGTAAGACCCCATAGATACTTCAAAATAGTATTTTCAAACAGTTGGTCCCAACTCTTTAGTGACTATAAAATAAATAGTGGATCTTATTCAGCTTTTTAAAAAATAATATGTAATGCAGCTAGGCAGTGGCTCATGCCTGTAATCCCAGCACTTGGGGAGGCCGAGGCAGGCAGATCATGAGGTCAGTAGATTGAGACCACTCTGGCCAACATGATGAGACCTCATCTCAACTAAAAATACAAAAAAATTAGCTGGGCATGGTGGCGTGTGCCTGTAGTCCCAGCTACTTGGGAAGCTGAGGCAGGAGAATTGCTTGAATGAGGGAGGCGGAGATTGTAGTGAACCAAGATCGCACTACTGCACTCCAGCCTGGGCAACAGAGCAAGACTCCATCTTAAAAAAAAAAAAAAAAAAGTAATGCACTAAACTAACACAGAAAATATCAGAATGCTTCCCACATAATAAGGTAAAACAATATTTCAGAAAGCTTTCGAATATGTGTACTGGGCTGCTTTGAAAAAATGTGTATGTGACTGAGGGTCAGAGTCAAAAAGAAGTATGAAAGGCACTGCTTTTAAGCAATTGCTGTGATGTTAAGAACATCATTTATTCTTGCATATCTACCCTGCAAATAATTCTCGAATATCGGAGACACAGCTGGGGCCATGTCCTGTCACCATGGCTAGCTGAAGGACAGAGATACCGAGTCCTAGCTCTGATCCCATCGTTCATGATCAGAGCTGGGCTACCATGCTGTCCTATCCACAGTACTCTGCTATCAGTGGGTAAGCCTCATCCTTTAGCTGCAGGTTCACCTGAAGTGATCATAGCTAGAACTGAGCAGTGAATCACCTACAGTTATTTAAGAAATCATAAAACCCAAAATAGCCTACTCATATGTGTAAAGAAGGCTTTAATTCTTTAGAATTATATGTAGAATAAAACTGATCATGTAGTAAGAAAGTGTATTAGCCATTTAGAGCATTTTTATGCCTTGACTGAAATTTGGGTTTGCAACTATACTTATAAAGCCTAATGCTTTTAATCTTGTTACCTACTACAGCTTTGGAAATAGAGAAAACACAATTCAAAAATAGGTCTACAAATTTCTACAAATTTCCAGCCCCTATTTATCACATGTTCTCCAGGACAGAAACTGGGTCTCCCTTTACCCATCCCGGCCTGGCCCAGAGCTGCACATCCAGGGGCAGGATCAGGGGACCCGGGGGTGACCCCACAGGGTCCTGGGCCTCAAGCCTCAGTAGGCTTTGGGGAGCCATGCCTAGTTCAGCCCTCTGATTCTGATGGAAGTGGTTTGGACCGGGGCCTGGGGAAGGTGTTTAATTTTAAAGCTCCTTGGGTGATTTGACTGCAGCCCAGGTGAGGTGTCAAGGCTCAGTGTAATCTTTTTTTTTTTTGGTATGGAGTCTCACTCTGTCACCCAGGCTAGAGTGCAGTGGCTCAGTCTCAGCTCACTGCGATCTCCACCTCCAAGGCTCAAGTGATTCTCCTGCCTCAGCCTCCTGAGTAGCTGTGATTACAGGTGCCTGCCACCATACCCAGCTAATTTTTGTATTTTTAGTAGAGACGGGGTTTCACTGTGTTGGCCAGGCTGGTCTCAGACTCCCAACCTCAAGTGATCTGCCCGCCTTGGCCTCCCAAAATGCTGGGACTACAGGCATGAGCAGCCCGGCTGGCTCAGTGTAATCTTATTGCAAGGATGTGGGGGGAGATTCCAAACGTAATGGTTTTAGGTGAGACCTTTTTCTTGGGGCAGAAGCTTCCATTGATTCAAAGGGAAAAAGAGTGGAGCTGGAGTCCAGAGACTTGGGCTCTTGTCTAGGCTCTACTTCAGCTTCCCACCGAGCAGCCGCTTGAATTTCTGGGCCTCAGTTTCTTCATGTGTAAAACAGAGCTGTCAACCCTACCCCATCACAGGGCTGCTTCTATGAAAGAACCAAGCAGGCCCTGGGTTCCCACACCCATGGGGATGGGGAAGAAGCAGGCCTGCACTTCTGCTTTTCTGATTTGGGGTTTCAATTGGGTGCCCTCGGCTCTGGACTCCATCCCCAGCCTCTGGGTGACCTCATGGGGCTGCCTGCATGGCCTGCTCCTCCAGGGCGGGGTGGGAGCTGGGGTGGGGCCTTCTCAGGGCTCACATCACCTGTGCTCTAAGTAACGCTGGCAGAGACCCAGCAGGGCCACTGGGGCCAGGAGGAATCAGAAATGGTCCACAAGGGGCCAAGCGTGTTGGCTCACACCTGTAATCCCGGCACTTTCGGAAGCTGAGGCAGGAGGATCACTTGAGGTCAGGAGTTTCAGACCAGTCTGGCCAACACAGTGAAACCCCGTGTCTAATAAAAATACAAAAATTAGCTGGGTGTGGTGGTGTGCGCCTGTAGTCCCAGCTACTCGGGAGGCTGAGGCAGGAGAATTGCTTGAACTTGGGAGGCAGAGGTCACAGTGAGCCAAGATCGCACCACTGCACTCCAGCCTGGGCGACAGAGTGAGACTCCGTCCCCCACACACAAAAAAAGAAATGGTCCATAAAGGAACCTCCCAGCCAGTGAAGGCTGTAGGGATTAGCCAGGTTAGGGAGGTAGGAAAATGAGACCAAGGAGTGGTCACCTTCTGCCCACTCCCTCAAACATATCTGTGTTTACACCCACCATTCCTTCCCCCTCCCCCAGGGGAAGGCACAGGGGCCTGCTGTCCAAGCCAACCTCCCCAGCCCAGGCCTGAAGGACCCCATAGCTGCCTCCCACTTGCTTAGAAGTGGCCTCACCTCAAATCTCCAACCCTTCCCTTCTGACTACCTTTGTCCCTTTCTCATTTCAACAAACTAAAGGCCTCTCCATCTTTTTATGTATTTATTTATTTTGACAGGGTCTTGCTCTGTCACCCAGGCTGGAGGGCAGTGGCATGATCATGGTTCACTGCAGCTTTGACTTCTTGGACTCAAGCAATTCTTCTGCCTCACCTCCCAAGTAGCTGGCACTACAGGCCCCCACCACCACGCCCAGCTAATTTTTTTTTTTTCTGTAGAGACAGGGTCCTTCTATGTTGGCCAGGCTGGTCTTGAACTCCTGGGCTCAAGAAATTCTCCCACTTCAGCCTCCCAAAGTGCTGGGATTACAGGCATGAGCCACTGCACCCAGTTGGTCTCTCCATCTTAAAAAGAAAACGCTGGCCAGGTGCGGTGGCTCACTCCTGTAATCCCAACACTTTGGGAGGCTGAGGCAGGTGGATCGCTTGAGGTCAGGAGTTCAAGGCCAGCCTGGCCAACATGGTGAAACCCCATCTCTACTAATTATATATATATGATTTCTAATTGGATGATAGTCAGTCTCAAGACTGTGCTCTCGGCTACTTGGGAGCACGAGGTGGGAGGACTGCTTGAGCCCAGGAGGTTGAGGCTACAGGGAGCCGTGATCGCACCACTGCACTCCAGCCTGGGTGACAGAGCGAGACCCTGTCTCAAAAAAGAAAAGAAGAAAAAGTTGTTCATTATTTCTCACCTGGAAACAGACTTGCCCTTCCAGCTCCCCCTGCCCCTGACATGTTACAGACCAAGTAGTTCCTCTCGCTTTTAGACACAGCTCAGGAGCCGGCATTGTGGGAATAAGGCCACTTCAACGTGCCCTGTTCCCCTCTGCTCCCAACTGCGACCTGCTACTGCCTGCGTCAAGCAGAGGCTGGGGCAGCGGGTGGGTGGGACCTGGCTGGCACAGGTGAAAGGCTGTGTCTGAGGTGGAGGCTCCCAGGGGAACGCTGGGGCGGGCTGGCCCATCATGGGACCCCAGGCAGAACGCAGGGTGGTACTTGTATCCTTGTGCCCAGGAGTTCAGGGGTCCAAACAGGTGGGCCAGGTAGTCTCTACCCGTAAGGCCAGGGCACCAAGGAGACAGGGAGAATTCCTGCTGGTGTTTTGACATCACGGATGTCCCACGCCCACAGGCTCCCTGGCAGAGACCACCATCCCTTCTCCACTCTAGGGCCACCCCTCCAAGTGGGGTACTCCTGCTTGGAGGGGTGTACCCCAAGTACACCTCGAGTGTACACCTCGAGTGGGGTACTCGAGTATATTTTATAAACTCGACCCCGACTCTGGTGAGCAAAGACATATAAACTCACTCTGTGACAGCTCTGCAGGGGGAACAGACAGAACCACCAAACCAGCTGCCGCCACCAGACCCCAGCACAACCGGGACCCAGGGCGCACTAAACCGGCCGCCGCCACCAGACCCCAGCACAACCGGGACCCAGGGCGCACTAAACCGGCCGCCGCCACCAGACCCCAGCACAACCGGGACCCAGGACGCACTAAACCGGCCACCGCCACCAGACCCCAGCACAGCCGGGACCCAGGACGCACTAAACCGGCCACCGCCACCAGACCCCAGCACAGCCGGGACCCAGGACGCCCTAAAGATGCCATCACAGGTGATGGGGAAAGACAAACTTGTCAGTGAAAGGCCACAGGACAACTGGCTGCCCATCAAGAGATAAACAAATAAACACGTATATAAATAAGGGAGGGTCCACATCTCACTCTGTCCATCCACAATAACCCTCAAAGGATTAAAGATTTAAATTTTTTAAAATGAAGTCATAAAAATAATCGAAAAAGAAAACAAAATCCAATATGCTGTGTATATATATATAAACCTATATATTTTATATATATGTCTCTTTATATATATAAAAGACTTCAATATGCTGTATGTATATATTAAAGTATATGTTATATATAATATGCTGTGTGTGTATATATAAAAGACTTCAATATGTTGTATGCGTGTGTATATATACATATATATATAAAGACTTTGTAACCAAGACTCAAAATATAAAAGCCATAAAATAAACAAGTGATACATTTGACTACATAAATGTGTTTTAAGAAAACTTGGGTGACAAAATAATGTTATTAGCAGAGTCAAAAGACAAGCTCAGGGTGGCGGAGGGAATTACGACTCATGTAATAATAGACAAAGGGCAGTTTCCCTAGTATAGAAAAAGCAACTATAACTCAATAAGAAAAAACCTAACAACCCAATACGCAAACAGGCAAAGGATATAAACGGACCATTCACAGAAAGAAAAAAAAAAAAGTGGGGGAGACAAACAGCCCTTAAATATACGAAAAGATACTCTTACTGGAAAGAAAAATGCAAATTTAAAGTACCTTAAGTTAATACATATTATGGTCAGATTGGCAGAAAATAAAAGTTTGGCAACAGTCAGTTGGCAAGGCTGTGGGGAAGAGACACCCTCATCTGTGCTGGCGAGGGCAAATTGGTATATGCCTCATGGGATATACCCATCAAATATCCATTATTTACCTTTTGACCCCACAATTCCACTGTTGGAATTTTTCTAACATCTACCTGTACATATATAAAAGAGTATATAAAAGAGTATTCATTATGGCATTGTTGTAATAGCAAAAAATAGGAAACATTCCACGTGCCAGTCAAAGGAGACTGGTAAAATGGATAATTTGTAATTGTAGGGAAAGAAGCATCACCTCTCTAGGTACAATCTCTAAGATACATTGTCAAAGGAATAAACAAAACAAAAAGTAACCAAAGTTTTTTTTTAAAATCTTGTTTTACACACAGGACAGTGTGTACAAGGTACCACCTTTGCTTAAGAGAGAGAGAGAAAATTAAGTAATCAGATAGGTAGTTATACTAGTTTGTACTCAGAAACTCTGGAAGAATGAAGAAAGAATGAATGAAAGGGGTGGCTTTTGAGTTGATGGAGAACAGAGCAGGGAAACAGGGTACATGTGAGATTTTTACTATAGACTTTAAAATACTGCTTTGATTTTTTAAAAAAAATCTGTAAATATGTTACCTAGTAAAATAAATTCAAGGCTATTGGTAAAATAGAGGGGCTGGAGAATGCAATTACAACGTGAACACAAACTCTTAAGGAGACTCGAACCAAGCAGAGTTTTTAAAAAGGACTGATTTTTAGAACTTAAAATATGTACTTGTATTAGTTGAAGGGGAATAAATTCACTCTTGAGATTCAAATTTGCAGCCTGGAAGGTCAAAAGGAAATATCAAACCTCTGAGCAAAAGTGCACCAAGACCGAAATAAAAAGGCCAAAGATAAACTGCGAGGGACCCAGTCAGGAGCGCTCACATGCAAAGGAAAGAAAAGTTAAAGAAACAATAATCAAGCAACAGGCCAGGTGCAGTGACTCATGCCTGTAATCCCAGAACTTTGGGAGGCTGAGGCAGGCGGATTGCTTGAGCCCAGAAATTTAAGATCAGCCTGGGCAACATGGTGAAACTTTGTCTCTCCAAAAAGTACAAAAAAAGCTAGCTGGGCGTGGTGGTGTGCACCTGGATTCCCAGCTTCTCAGGAGGCTGAGGTGGGAGGATCACTTGAACCCAGGAGGTGGAGGCTGCAGTGAGCTGTGATTGTGCCACAGCACTCCAGCCTGGGTAGCAGAATAAGACCCTGTCTCAATAAACAAACAAACAATAATCAAATCAAGCAACAAATAGATGTTCCTAAGCGGAAAAAAGACCAGAGTCTACAGAGTGACAGGTTCTGTGAGTTGTGAGGGTGCTGAGAAAAGAATCCCCATCGAGGCATGTGCTAAAGAACATGTGTTTGATCAGGACCCCAGAGAAGGGACAGCTGCCAATAATGAAATGGAAAGTGTAACAGGGGAAGAAAAAGGAAATCAATAACCAGATCAGAGGGAAAAAACTGCAAGGTAAGCCAATAAATATAAAATGAGCCAAAGGTAATCAAATCAAGTACAGTAGATCAATTGTTAAATGAAAAGTGAACAGATAGAATTCTCCCACTAAAAGACAAAGAGTCAGCTTGGGTTTAAAAACACAGTGATAGGCTGGGCGCAGTGGCTCACACCTGTAATCCCAGTACTTTGGGAGGGTGAGGCAGGTGGATCACTTGAGGTCAGGAGTTTGAAACCAGCCTGACCAATGTGGTGAAACCCTGTCTCTACTGAAAATACAAAAATTAGTTGGGCGTGGTGTCGTGTGCCTGTAATCCCAGTTAATCGGGAGGTTGAGGCAGGAGAATCACTTGAACCTGGGAGGCGGAGGTTGCAGTGAGTCAAGACCGCACCACTGCACACCAGCCTGAGTGACAGAGCAAGTCTCTGTCTCAACAAACAAACAAAAAAACATGAAAATAACAAAAATACAGTGGTGACAGGCAACATGAAGAAACCCCACCTCTACAAAAAATACCAAAAAAAAAAAAAATTAGCTGGGCATGGTGGCACGCGGGCCTGTAGTCCCAGGTTCTCGGGGTCCTGAGGCAGGAGAATTGCCTCAGCTAGGGAGGTTGACGCTGCAGGGAGCCATGATCACACCACTGCACTCCAGCTAGGGCAACAGAGGCAGACCCTGTCTCAAACGAAACAAAACAGTGATGTGACTTATACAAGACATTAGCAGTTTCAAAAAATGATAATGGTAGAAAATAAAAGAATGGTAAGCAAGTGCAAAAAAACAAGTAAAATAAGGAGTGGTCATATTAACAACAGAAGGGCGAAATTTAAGGCTAAGCACTGTAATAGGATAAAGAGGGACACCGCATAATGATAGAAAAGCACAATATGTACCAACAGAACACTCGAAATCTGCATGCTCCCAACAGCATCGCAGTTAAATATAAAAAGCAAACACTAGGAAAAGCACCAGAAGAGCTTTATAGAGAAAATTTGAGTGGAAGGTTTAACAAAACACATCTCTATCAGAATTAGAGTAAAAGACCCCTGCCCCCAAGCAAAGGATACGAAGGAAATGAAAGTTTGAATAATATAATCAATAAACTTGATTTGATGCAGATAGTACCTTATATCCCTGAAACAGAAAATATGCATTTTTCCGGCCAGGCGTGGTGGCTCACACCTGTAATCCCAGCACTTTGGGAGGCTGAGGCGGGTGGATCACTTGAGGTCAGGAGTTCCAGACCAGCCTGGCCAACATGTCAAAATCCCCTCTGTACTAAAAATACAAAAATTATCTGGGCGTGGTGGCGCACACCTGTAATCCCAGCTACTCCGGAGGCTGAGGCAGGAGAATCGTTTGAACCCAGGAGGTGGAGGTTGCAGTGAGCTGAGACTGCACCACTGCACTCCAGCCTGGGTGACAGAGCGAGACTCCATCTCAAAATAAATAAATAAATAAATAAATAAATAAATAAATAAATATAAGAAAACATACATTTTTCTTATATGTCTATGAAAAACTTAGAAAAATCATTTACTTGGTCACAAAGAAATTCATAATAAATTTTAAAAGTGGAGATTTTACACATCTGGAGAAAATGAATGCTTTCCTAGTAAAATATAAAATGGCCAAAATTAACTAGAAGGTGAGTAGAAACTTAAATAAACTAATTACCACTGATGAGAAAAAAAATCTGCCACTGAAAAAGGCACCAGGTCTGGAGGGTTTCATGACAGGGAACAGTAGAAACCTTTTGAATTCATCTTTGCCAACACCTTCCTCCTCCAGGAAGCACTCCTGGATTTCACTCTTGCCAACAAGATTCTGGGAGGATGGCTCCTTCAACATATCCTGCACAGCTCTTTGCAGATGCATCATGTCATATCATATCATATCATATCTGCCATACCATAAGTGCCATGCCATACTATATCATAATTGAATCTGCTGTTCAATTTCTCCTGAACAGTAAGCTACCTGAGGGCAGGAACCATTCTTTATTTTTCATTGCTCCCTTGTGCCCAGTACAGCAGCTGACATTCACTGACTAGGTGAATATGGTAATTGAAAAAGCAGAAGGCACAATCATCATTACGCTGTGATGTCTCTATGGGAACTGCCCAAGACATACACATAAGAAGGCAGAAAAAATGGAAAGAAACCAACATGCTAACATTCAATTGAGATTTCCTCCTATTATTCAAATATTTGTAATGCAGTTAAGCTATTTTTAGAGGGAGGGAATAGTAATTTACACATTTAACTGGGCCAACAAGGAGAAAGGAAGGGGGAGGTTGGGAGGATTCTACAGGCAGGCCCTTCTGCTACCTCTGCTTCCTCTCTCTGGCCCAGCCCCTAGACAGACACGGAGGCCTGGACAGGGGCCCCTGCCCCCCTCCCTTCATGCCTCACAGGGGACCCCCAGCCAGGAGAAGGCGAGGAGGCAGGGTGGGCACCCATAGGAGCCTCAGCTGGGTCCTGTGGACCTCACCTGGCCCAGGCAACAGCTCTGGAAGTTCCCTCAACACCAGAATCCTTCTGCAATCTGGAAACAGAGCTTCCCAAATTTTAGCAAGAGCACCTGTGCCCCTGTGCCCCAGAGCCCTAGTCCTGGCTGCCCTGTCTCCCCTTCAAGAGGAACCAACAGCCGCTGACCTCTCACTCCTCGGCACAGATCCAGTTCCGAATCTCCCCAACATTCAGGCATGGAGCCCTGGCCACATTCCTGGTCATCAGCTACCCCCGGTCATGATCATGGACCTTCCCATTCCCCAGGGCCTGGCACTGACCACCCATCCAGGCTGGCATTCAGCATGATGCCCACCCCTCCCTGTACTGGACACAGTCAGCTCTAAGAAGGGCAGAGAAAAGAGGTCTATGGAGCTAAGCTATGAGGACGCAAAGGCCTAAGAATGATATAACGGACTTTGGGGACTTGGGGGTGCGGGAAGGGTGGGAGGGGTGTGAGGGAGAAAAGACTACACATTGGGTACGGTGCACACCACTCGGGTACTCGGGTGACGGGTGCACCAAAATCTCAGAAATCGTCACTAAAGAACTTACTCATGTAACCAAACACCACCTGCTCCCCACAACTATTAAAATAAACATTAAAAAAAAATAGGTCTAGAGTGAGGTCAACTGTTGAGGCCTGGGAAGGAAGTGAGGGGGCAGGTGGGGCCCATCTCAGGCCCTTGGGGCTGAAGGGAGCCAGGGACTAAGAGGTGAGAACCAGGCGCAGGCTTCAGGGAGACCCCCAGAGACTATGTGGCCTACAGGGGAGTTGCGGGTGGCAGGGAGATCTCTGGGGGGACAGCAATGTGGGGTGAGGGTGGGAGGGGGACCCAAGAACCTGCTGACTCCTAAGTCAGGTCCTAGGCAGGCAGAGGGGCTCTGGGACAGCCCGGGGCTGCAGGTGAGCCCCTGGGAGGGAACTGGGTCAGGTGCAAAGAAACCGGCAGAGCCACCCCAGGGCGGCGGCCCCAGCTGGGGGGTGGGGGTGGCGGTTGTTGGAGGAGGGAGTACAGGCAAGGGGCTAGCTGGAGTCCCCTCAACTTGGCCTCAGCTTTCTGCAGTTACCAAAGCCCCTTGCCAAAGGCCCCCTGGCTGGCCCTGAGTGGGGACAGATAGGTCTGTCCCAAGGCCAGTTCCTTTCTCTCAATCACAGCGGCCTCGGGCTGCCCTCGGAGTTTGTCCTGCCCTCAGAGGAAGTGGGTGCTGGCCCTGGATCCAGAAAGGAGGGGCCCCCAGGTGAGAAAGTGAGGGGAGAGAGTGGGGAAACTGCTGTGGCCACCCTCTAGTCCCCTAGGGACAAGGGTTCACTCACAGTTCCCATTGGAGGAGGAGGAGGACTGAGGGTCCCCCAGTCCAAGCTGCCTGTGTCAGGTGCGGCGCCTCCAGGGCTGCTTGTATGAGAAGGTGCAGCAGCCTGGCTGGAACTTCCCTCCCAGCAGCCAATGCTCCAGCAGCAGTGGCAAGCTCCAGGCCAGCCCCACCAGCCTGAGCCTTCTCACCTCTGGGCGGGGATGGGGATGGTGACCACAGCCAGGGGGAAGAGTCTCAGAGGCCCCTTTATTGCACCGCCTTTGGCCTGGCTTCCCAGGGTTCCCTGAGTGGCCTCTTTGGGGGAGGGGAGGAGTCATCCCTGCTTACCCCCCCCCCGTCTCCCTCTCTGCCCTCTCAGAAGGGTTTGCTTCTGCCCTCTCCTGGGCAGCAAGAGAACAGGAGACGTCCCTTTCCTGGGACATCATCAACTCTCCCACCACAGGGCTGGGCACACAGGTTGCTCAGAAGAAGGAGCGCTTGCTTGCCTTTGGCTTGTACTGTTCTTGCCAAGGGGAATAGGGTGGCCAACCCTAAATGTCACCTGACTGAAACTGAACCTGGTGGCCAGGGTGGAGCTAGGGGTCAAGGGACCTGGAACTGTCCCGGACACAGCCACTTCCTGGCTGTGTGAGTTTCGTCCTGTCACTAAACCTCTCCGAACCTCTGTTTGTACTAAGGGCAAATGGAGGTGTCCATGCCTGCCTTCCAAGCTGCTGGGAGCTTAACCCTGGGTACAAGCCTTTGAGCAAGAGCCCACAGGACTGTTAGCCCCTTTGGGACTGCGTCTTACCACACTTTGTCCCCAGTGTCCGGCATGGTGACCAGCCCATACCAAGTGCTCAATATGTGTGACTAGAGTGCATGGGGAGTGACAAGACTGTAAAACACTGTCCATGGCAGGAGCTCCTCTGTTCTGGGGGCCCCTGGCCCTGCCCGGTAGCCTGCCCTAAGCCCTGAGCTGCTGCCTAATAGAGGGGGGTCCCCACATGCTCCCCAGTGCCCCCATGCCATGCCATCCCCACATCCTGCCCCCTCGGTTCTGCACCCACTTTCTTCTGAGATCCCTTCTCAGCAACGACCTCCTCCCCATCTTCAGCCTCCCCATCTCCTGCCCCCCACCTGAACCTGGGGACCACGTTTCCATCCATGACCTACACCCCCTCTGGCCACACTGTGTCTCTCCTCCTGCCCGTTGTCCCCACGCTCAATTCGCACCCTCACTTCACTCCTGACCACTGCCCTCTGCCTTCAGCACACCCCCGACCAGCTGAGCTTCTAGTGGCCACTTCAGGTAAGTGTTATAAGGCCTTTCTCTCACGTGACCTTCCTGTGCGTCCTTCTTCTGGACACTTCTTGTCCTCTGAGCCAGCACTCTCACGCTTCTCTTCCCTTTGTCTGGCACCTAAATCCAGGTGGGCCCCAGCTTTTCTTCACCCTACTCCTCCCCAAGTTGCCCCCCACCCCAACCTTAGTAAGCAGCACCACTGTCTGCCCACGAGTGCCAGCCAGGAATCTAGAACTCAACCCGATTTCCCTCCCACCTCCCTCGGCCCCCAGGCCCTGCCCATCCACCTCCCAAACCTCTGTTACCATCACATGACCACGAGACCACCAAGAGCTTCGGCCGTGCTTGAAGCCCTGGCCACAGGGATATTTTTCTCAATCTCACTCCCGTCTCTGCTAAAAGCCTCACAGCAGCTGCAGGATAACGTGCACATTCCTGGCAAGCGCCCATGAGGCCCTGCCCTGGTGGGCACCCACTCCCAACCCTAAGCTCCACTCCTGAGCCCCGGCCCCATGTCTTCTCTTGCTGGCCTCCTATCCAAGAGGGCGACTCCCCCAGGAACGTGGCTGTGCCTCAGTCCTCTCCAGATCCAAAGGCTCACCAGGGTTTGGCAGGTATTCAGCTAGTTCACGCCTGATGAACGAGTGAATGGGCCTGGAGGATCATGGTGGCAAATGCCGCCTGGGACAACTAAGGGCAGGGGTGGGGTTCCCTTGGGGGGCAGGACTAACTCCCTACCCTGGACTTTGTTGGGGGTGGAGCACCAGGGAGACCCACAGCTGCCTCTTGAATAAAGCTCCGTGCAGGGAACGTGGTATTATTGCACCCATCACACAGGGGAGGAAACAGGGCCAGAGATGCAAAGTGACTTGTGGAGGTCACACAGTGAATTCGGGCCACAAGTGGGGCCAAGGAGCAGCCTGTCTCTGGCCAATGTCCTAGCTCCCCCCTGGGTAAGTCCCCTGCCCCCATCACCTGCGCCCCTCCCCCAGATGCCACTGCAACTAGGAACCTGCTAGGAACTGGAAGAAGGATGGGCAGAGGGGCCACCTGGCAGGCGCCCTGGCAGCCGGGGTGACCTGTCTTCTCAGGAGATGTCAGGACCTGAGCAGTCTCCTTCCTCTTTGGTCCTGGGGCCTGGGGTGGTGGCCCTTGGGCAGACCTACAGAGCCCTGGCTCATAGCTATGGGACTGCCACACCTCTGCCCTTTTCAACACACACTGTGTGCACTCTGTCTGAGCCAGACCCTGGGCCAGATGCGAGGTTCAAAGAGCAAGGCCATTCCCCCACCTCCAGGGACTCCGCTCAGACGGGCAGGCACCCTCCCACCGTCACCAGCACAGAGAATGTGGAGAGGCCGAGAAGGGCACCACCGGGAGCCTGCGCAGGAAACTGAGGGGCGCTGGGGGAGAAGAGGGCTGGCATCCAGCCACCCATCCCAGAGAAGCTGCCTGGCCGGCTGGCAGCGGCACGAAACAGGAACCAGCCGCGGTCCTCAGCCCCGCCCGCCGGGTGCCGTTCTCCATCCTGGCCGCAAGGCGGCGGGCTGCCGCTGCAGGAGCCGGAGAGAAGGCGGCGCAGACCCAGGGAAGCCAAACGAGGACGACCTAGAGAGTCTGGGTGGACCCTCTGTTACTGCCAAGCGCTTCGAAGTCTTACCTCGTTTAAGGCTCACAACCCTAATCCTTAGGTATTGTGCTTACACCAGAGGAAGCTGGGCCTGGGGGAGCGTCCTCGTGTGTAAGTTAAGTGGCTGTCCGCAGCTGGCAGGTGACCCAGCAGAGTCCAATTCTCCTTTCCCCAGCCTCAAAACCTGAGCTCTGCATTGTAACGAGACGGGCGGAGGGAAGACCCAGCAGCGGGCCTACGTGTCTCCTTCGTCTGGGCATCCCGGACTCAGTCCTGGCACATGGTGGGCATCAATGTTCATGGTAATGACATCAGGCACAGCGAAAGAAATTAGGGGCTCCCAAGGTTCAGAGGTCATCTGTCCACCCCCTCCCTTTGGGCTGAAGAACAAACCCAGACTCTGAGTGAGGAAGGGAACTGCCTCTAGATCATCACACGGCCGGTGGCAGATGGCAGAACGGTTCTGAGCATCCTTTCTTCCCCTCGGGCTGCCCCTCCCTGAAAAGTTCCTAAAGTTCAAAATGTCAGGGTCGCCCAGAGTGTTCTGGGGATGTAAGAGTGTTTATAAAACGTGTTCTATTTTCGATTTCCCAGATTAACACAACTGGATTCTGAAGAGGAAAAAAAAAAAGCAACCTTAACCGGACGTCTTTCTGAAACAAAGCCATCAGGAGTTCTTTAAAAAATAAAAAATAAAAAGGAACTGAAATTCTGGAAGCACCCTCAAAGGGAAGCAGACGCCAGACTTTCATATCCACCCTCTCATCTGACCCCAGGCTCCTGGGAGATGGGCAAGGCGGTTGAGCTGGCGGCAGGCCCGCAATCCCCCGTTCCATGCCCAGATGCGCTTCGGAATACAGAACAGCTGGGACTTGGAAAGATATCGTGAGGCACCCACCTGCTGTGGGTTACATTACCTCCCATCAGGGTTTGGGGCAGCCGCCGGCTATCGCGCTCATTTGCATTTCTGCAGCAAAATATGAATATTCACACAAGCGCGATAAATAAAGACCATCAACAGCCTCACATCAGTTCAAGCGCAATTTTGCCACCAATTGGATCACGAAAAACCTTTTGGGCTTCCAGGGAGCTTTGGAGCCTGGGAGTTGCAGATGAGGGACGGGGGGCCTGCACCGTTTCGCGGCTGGGGAGAGGGAGCTCATCCGAAGTCTTCGGACAAAGGTGGGCGTCGTGCCCGACGCTGAGCGGAGCGGGTCTCCTTGCGCCCAGGCTCCCTGCGGGCGCGGTCCCCAGTGAGCCTCCCCGCCTCCGCGCCCGGGGTCGTACCTGCTTCGTGCTCTCCTCCCGCGGCGGGCCGCGCACCCCCTAGATGGCCTAGTAGACGTTCTCTGAGTCGCTGCGCGCCAGGGGCAGCAGGCACACCCAGGACACCGCCACGCTGCAGGCCTTGAAGCTGCCGCTGCTTCCGAGGTGGCCGGCGGGAGGCGAGACGGCGGCGCGCGCCAGGTAGTCCAGGGACTGCGCGGGCCGCACGGGCGCCGCGGGCCTCAGGTACAGGCAGGCGGGCAGGCCGGGCGCCAGGCTGCTGCGCAGGGTCGCGGCGCCGCGCTGCGCAGGGCCGTACAGGGAGCTGGCGCCGCCTCGGGGCTCCGCGGGGGGGCCATTGGGGCCCGCTGCCGCCGCCGCGCTCACGAACCGGTAGTCATAGGAGAGCGGGTCGGGGGCCGCGGGGCCGGGTGGGGACCTGGCGGCGCGGCAGTGGCAGTGTTGTCCAGCGCAGGCAGCTCGCGCACGTACTGCGCGGGCAGGCAGAAGGGGCGGCCGCCGGGCTCGCGCCGCAGGTGCCCCCGGTGCTCGGTGCTGCGCCGCAGCGGCCGGTAGAGCTCATTGGGCGGGATGGCCACGCGGCGCCCATTGTTGCCGGTGTACTCGAAGGCCTGCTCCACCAGCACGTACACGTCTCCCTCCACATCCGCCGCCATCGCGGCCGCGGCGTTTTCCTGCAGGCAACAAGGAGGAGGGCCGCGGAAGTCAAGACAACCCAGCCCGGAATAGCCCCGCACTCAGGCACAGACATGGGTTCGAGTCCCGATGCTGCACTTGCCGTTCGCCTTCGGGCCTCAGTTTTCCCATTTCTAAAATGGGGACTTCCATAAAATCACATCTGAGGCTTCCATTCTAACACTCACATCTAAGGCTTCCATTCTTACACTCAGTGCTGGAATTAGGACAACTCCTTCATTCCGTGGGGCTGATTCTAAGATTTGAGCCTCTCTTCAGTCCTGTGGTGGGGAGATTGTGGGTAGTCTAGATCCAAATCGACTGCGAGGGAAACCTTGGCTTTAAAACGAGGGGTGATTGCCTGCTCTAAGGTCGACACCACGCTTGCTTCATAGTTGACTGAGCCTTAGTTTTCCCGTCAGTCAAGTGGGAAAAGCAGCCCGTTTCCTGCCGTTCCCCGGGCCCTGTCCCACCTGGACGCCTCCCGCCCGCAGAGAATCCGCAGAGGGTCCCGTAGCACCGCCTCTCTCCGCGAGCCTGCGCCCCGGCCCCTGGGTCGGGGTTGGGATGCGGGCTCTGCAGGCGCCCCGGTGAACAGCTCTATTTGGAGGCTGTCCCTGCCCCGCTTAGTCCGAGGGCCTTGGTGTGGGGGCCTCCGCTGTCAAGGCGGGGGAACGTGTTCTCTGGGTTTCTCTCTCCTTCCGCAGCTGCTTCAGCGCAGACGTGACCCCTAGCCTGGCCCGCCCCGTCCCCTGCTCTCCGGCTCTCACGCCGCCCCCGAGAAAGGCTGCCCACCTGCCCTGGGACCCCTACAGTGCCCCCACGAGAGTGGCCCCTGGAGAATGCACTCTGAGACGGTGACTATCCGTGCAGGGTCCCCGAGCAGGGGCCCCCAGAGCTCTCCGGAGTGGTCACAAGCCGCACTCCCGCTCTGGCTCCGGTGTGTCAGGGATGGGGGAGAGCCTAACTAAATCTGCCTGCGCCCCTCCACCAAAGCCACGAGTCGGTGGTCTTCTCTGGAAGTGCATGGCCCCTCCAGACTCCCACACTGACCACACCTCCTCCTGCCCCCTAAGGTGACCCGGACCAGGGGCCAGGAGACCGTCGCTGGCCGAGGCTGAGGGACCGAAGAAGCAGGGTCCAACCGAGGCCCCCGTAGGGCTCCTTCGCCACTTTGTCAAGCGTTCCTTGACAAGGGAAGGGTGTATACTGAGTCACTACGCACACTGGGCCCCGGAGGTGGGGTCATCGAGCTGCCCTGAGCCAACAAACCCCAAGGTGGACGCTGCCCCCGGCACCCCTTCTCCCTGGGCCCCGCAGCGCACTCACGTCGGCTGGGCGGGCCTCCGGGAGCCCAAGGGCGCGGTGGGCGGAGCCGGCAGGTTAGGCCCCTACCATCGCCCTGGGCGGGGCTTCCAGGGGCCAGGCCGGAGAGGCTGCGCGGAATCGGAGCTGGCAACGGCAGCAAATAGGGACAGGGACGCTCAGGAGTGCTGTCACCGATACCCAAAGCAGCTGTGTCTGGGCGGGGCGAGGAGGAGCCTGAATGCCTCTGCTGGGGACCTTGCGGGGCATTGGGACTAGGCCCGGAGCAGAAGGCCGGGGCCGGGAGCCAGAAAGGCTGCTGCGTCTGAAGGGGCGCTGGCTGGTCGCTAGCGGAGCCCAAGAAGGGTGGGGCCGCCTCTGCCGCGTCTTCCCCCTTCCCTTCTTCCCCGGGGATTTGCTGTCCCGGAGTCCCTGCGTCCCTCCCGCGCGCGGCTCTGGGAATGCCAGGTTGGGGCTGGTTGTCTTGCGCGGGCGTTCCTGTTCGCGGGGAGGTTATTCGCACCCTGAATCACCCACTGCGAGCCCTTCCAACCGGATTGCAGACCCACCGCTCCGGGTCCACCTCCCCCACCGGGGCCTTTCCCCGCGCAGCCCCGCCGGGCTTGGAAAATCTCCGAGCGGGATTCCCAGCGCAGGGACGCCCAACGGAGCGCAGTGTCTCGGGCTGGATAAGAAGGGGACCCGGCTACAGCTCCTTCGCCAACCTGGGGGAACACAGAGAAGGGGAGGGATTGGTGGGGGCCGGGAGGATCCCTGGAGCACGAGATCGCACCCATCGCCAGGAGGTCCCCTGCGTCCACCGCCCAGGGGACGCAAGCTACTGCGGCGTCAACGCCTGGGTCGGCACTGGGGGCCTGGGCCTGCTCCTCTCCCGCCTCCAGATGGAGGGCAGCCCTTTGCCTACCTTCTCCTCCTCGTGGGATGAGGCCTGCGCAGCTCGCGCCCTAGCACCGAGACAAGAGGAGCAGGTGCGAGGAGCTCCTTGGTGCGGACCGGCCACCTGCCGCACACTTTCCTCCCCATCCTGCCCCTTGCCCCACCCCCACCCCACCTCCCACCTCAACCCCCGCTCGGCGGCCCACTGCCTGCCCGGGCACTTCGGGGCGTCTGCTCGCCGGCCTCGCCTCTACTTGTCCCAGCGGGTGCGCGTGGGCTCGGTGTCCAGCGCTCCCTACTCCACCGCGCGGTTCCCGCGCTGCCCGGTTTCCTATTTAGCATATAACCAGGAAAGCACCGGCGGAGAGCGCCTGGCAGAACTTCCTCCCCGACTGGGTCTCGGCTGCAGTTACGAGAGACAATCCCCGGCGTCCTGGCTTCCTGTCCCCTCTGCGCCAGGCCAGCGCCTGAAGAGCGAAGACGCCACCCCCTCCTCTGCACTTCCCGGGATCCTGGGCCACACCTGGCTGTCTCCAGGGAGGAAGAGGACGCGGGGCTCAGATGGTGGGACTGAGGATGGAGGGAGCCTCCCCCGCGCAGCTTCTCCTGGCCAGGTCACCCTCCCACCATCCCCAACTCCCTCTTGATCCTTGCGAGGAAGGAGGGCCACCTTCCAATCCGTCCACAGGGTAAGCTCAGAACCACCTCCTAGAGGCCAGGAGTCTAGCCCCAGGTCTGTCTGCCTTGGGGTCTTCTGTTCGGGAATTTTCTGTCTCTCTGGACAAACTGCCTCGCCCTGATCTGAGCCTGCACTCACTCCAGACATCACAAGCCACAGCCCCAGCAGACCCCTTGCCCTCAGGGGCGCCAAGGAACAGGTGTGCCTGTGGACCTGGCTGTGTGTGCCGGGAGCTGGCTGATTCAGGCCAGTGTTCTGGGAGGAAGAGGGGCCCGCACCCCAGGCCATGGCCCCTCTTGACACCACCTCCTGGGGGCCCAGGGTTGGGTGGGAAGCTGAATCTGGCCACACTCATTCTGGAACTCCCTTACCTCTGTATCTTTGCCCCTGCTAAGCGTTGCCACCCGTGAGTCCCCACTTCCTCTGATAATCTCAGTGTGTCTGAGGCTTGGTGGCACCTTGGGACCCTCCAGGGTAGGCACACAGCAGAACTCGGCATTGGTCTTTGGTGCCTGACATGCTTAGAAAATAGTGGCTGGAGGAATCTTCTCTCCCTCCCTACCTTTTAGGTGCCTCCCCACCTGCAGCACAGCCAGGCAGCGGTGATGGTCTTTGGTGGGGTCAGGCTGGTATGATGCCCCACTCTGCTGCTTGGCAGCTGGTAGGCCTTGGGAGCACTGCCTTATCTCTGCAGCTCAGCTTTCTTTCCTATCAATAGTAACACTCACTTCACTGGATTATTGGGAGGATTAAATGAGGTCCACTAAGCAGAGCTTACCACATGCCCAGCGCACACAATATACCAGCGATTTTTTTTCTTTTTTTTGAGATGGAGTCTGGCTCTGTCGCCCAGGCTGGAGTGCAGTGGCACGATCTCGGCTCACTGGAACCTCCGTCTCTGGGTTTAAGTGATTCTCCTGCCTCAGCTTCCTGAGTAGCTGGGATTACAGGCCCCTGCCATCATGCCCAGCTAATTTTTGTATTTTTGTAGAGACGGGGTTTCACTATGTTGGCCAGGCTGGTCTTGAACTCCTGACCTCAAATGATCTGACTGCCTTGGCCTCCCAAAATGCTGGGATTACAGGCATGAGCCACCGCGCCCACCTATATCAGCTATTATGACACTTATATTATGTGATGAGTTCTTGGGGGTTGGATTGAAATCTGCAAACCACCTCTCCTCCTTCAGGCAGAAGAGAAGGGGAAGTCCCAGGTACTCATGAGGCTGAGGCAAGAGAATTGCTTGAACCCGGGAGGTGGAGGTTGCAGTGAGTTGAGATCACGGTACTGCATGCCAGCCTGGGCAACAGAGTAACTCTATCTCAAAACAAACAAACAAAAAGTTGGGGAGAAGGGGAAACAAGTGCCCTCAGAGGTGCTTTGCTGAGGATGGAGAAGGGCTGAGCCCACTGGCAGGGCAGAACCAGGTCACGTGCCGTGGCCCTCCACTGGGCCTCCCTCCCCCAGTTTCTCTTATCTTCTCTGGGCCTACCATCTACTGTCCTTGGGGGAAGCTGCGGCACCTAGATGGGCAGAGGATGCCAACTTGTAATCTGAAAGGGCCTTCAAGGACAGGAAATCTCAGATCTGAGTGTTGTCTGTTTCCATCTCATTTTACCACAATCTGATTTCCCTGAGAATTAGTCTGTTTCCGAGGGCGCCTTCGGGAAGAATCCTCACAGGCCCAAGCCCTCCCCAGGCCAGGCTCCTGCCCACTCAGGGATGGGGCAATGAGGGCTCTGACTAGGCCAGGCTTGTGGTGGAGCGTTAATGTGGGCCATGGCAGGTGCATAACCCAGCTCCTGGCTTAGGAGGCATTGGCATCTGGGCACAGGTGTGCGCCATGACCCGGAAAAGCTGTGTGCAGCCTCCACTTGCCTGCCACTGCCGCCTCTGTTCTGCTGCACAGGCATCCAGCTCCAAGGCTGGGTGGGTGACTCAGCAGCCGATCGCCCCCAGGGAGGGGTGAGGGTGGGCTCATCTCTGACAGTGACAGGGGGATCTCCACCTGAGGCCTCAGACTCCAAGCTGAGCGCAGGTAAGACAGCTGGGACTGAGGGCCTGCTGGGTCCAGGAGAGGTGGAGGATGGCGACAGAGACCAGCAAACCCACATTTCCCCAAAGCCTGGAGGGTCTGAACTTCACTTCAAAAACAATTCCAGGCTCCCACCCCAGCCCCACGCCTCCTGCAGCAGAGGGGTGGTGAGGGGGCCAGGGGACATCAGAGGGATGTCCTGGGCTTTCTCTGGGAGGCCAGTGCTCTGGTCACATCTGAGGGTCTTCCTGACAAGGGGACACAGCTGTGACATGGTAAGTCTCCTGGGCTGATGGCAAACCCAGCTGGGATGGCTGAGCCGCACTCACCCCTGGCCTTCAGAACGGGGTCAGCAGATGGGCATCAGGTGAAGACGTTCTGTTCCTGGTACTTGTGCCGGCGGGCACAGCGGGGGCAACCCTTCTTCACCACAGCCTGGCAGCTCTGATGGAAGATGGTCTTGCACTCAGCACACCTGGGGAGAGAGCAGCACGCCTGCTGGTGCCAGCTAGGCCGGAGGTTGCCCTGTGGCCACCCTGGCCAGCGCTTTTGACCAGAACCCAGAACCCACAATACGGCTGTGACATACTGTGTAACCCACGCATGCATGCCGTGCCTCTCCATTCTGGAACAGAAGATTCTTGAAACAGTGCTTACTGATATGTCACACAATGCATACTGATTTTCTCTGTACTATTGCAGTTTTTAATAAATGCTGCTTGAAATTAATTAAGGATTTATCATATTTAAAAACATTTACTTACTTATTTTTAAGACAGCCTCACTCTGTTGCCCAGGCTGGAGTGCAGCGGCACAATCTTGGCTCACTGCAACCTCTGCCTCCCGGATTCAAGCAATTCTCCTGCCTCAGCCTCCCAAGTAGCTGGGATAACAGGTGCCCACCACCACACCCAGCTTACTTTTGTGGTTTTAGTGGAGACGGGACTTCACCATGTTGGCCAGGCTAGTCTCGAACTCCTGACCTCAAGTGATCCACCCGCCTTGGCCTCCCAAAGTGCTGGGATTACAGGTATGAGCCACCGCGCCTAGCCAAGACTGTATAATTTTAAAAACTCACCCCCAGGCCCATTCAGGGCTGAATCCAGGCCAGTGAACACTGACAGAAAAAGAACTAATGTTCCCAGTTCAGTTTTCCACTCCCATGTGGGTTGCAGGAAGGTCTGGATGAATTTCTCCACTGAGAGGTTGCTGATAATGAGCGATAACTGGGAACAAGAGTGATCATTTCAGCAACAGAGGCAGTGGCAGTGGCAGGTACCATCCACCAAGTGCCCACTTTGTGCCTGGTCTCATGCCAATAGTGCAGAGCGGTAACTTATACAACCCTCCTCAACCCAGGCATACACTGAGGCACCAGGAGGCTCCATGCAGAGAGCCGGCAGCCACCTCTTCTTTAGGAAGACAGATGGTTCCATAAAGGCAGAGGAGTCCTGGGAGAGCTTGTCTTGCCCCCTGAGCTAGACCAGAGCTGCCCATGACTGCCCAGGGCATGGACTGCCCCGAACAACAGCACCACCCCTTGGCATGACACAAAGCGGATGTTCAATACGTTCCTGCCCATAGACCGAGGCCTGCTGCCCTGCGTGCTTGGGCCAGGCTGTGGGTGTGGGGAAGGGTGGGGCTGGGAGGTGGCTGGCTGGGTGTCCCACATACCTGACTGTGGTGTCAAACTCAAAGGGGAAGATGATGTCGTGGTGCTGGCAGATCTGGCAGATGAAGCCGTGCTGGGTGCACAGGTCGCAGTGGTAGACATGCTGGGAGGCGAATTCGATCAGGGCCTTGAGGAATCCTTCATACACCCCGTCTGCAATCTGCGGAGGGCAAGTAGGAATCCTTCACACACCCTGTCTGCGATCCGTGGGGGGCTGGTAAACTGAGGCCCCAGGCCTTTCAAGCACCTGCACTGAGGCACCATGGCACCCTGCCTGGAGAACTTCTACCCCCAGTTTCCACGTGGGCAAGAAAAGAAAACCTACCTGAGTCAGGCTGAGCAGTGCCAGCGTCCAGCCCATGGGCACTGAGGTCACTCAGGGCTAATGGGACTCACAGATGAGACCCAACTCCACTGTACCCTTCTCCCGGGGAAAGGAGTATTCCAGACTCTCTTCCTGTGATCCTGGGGTTGCTGGAGTGCTTGTTTATTCCAGGGTACCGGGGGTATCCGTCCCTGCCCAGGAAGCTGGGGCAGCAGGGCAACCCACCCTGAGCTGCAGAAAAGCTGCAGACTGCTGTCTTCAGTAAACTACAGACACCCCTCCCATCTTCCCTGCTGACTTCTCCGGGAATGAGGTCTCTCTGGAGGTCTGGGCGGGGGAAGCATGACACTCTCACCTGCTGGAGGTCAGCAACACTGAACCTATGCGGAGACTCCAAGAGATAATCCCTGTGGTTGAGCCTTCAAACAAAACACAAGTGATTCTTTAGAGAGGTTTCCAAGACCCGGGCCAACCTGTGTTGTTTGTTTTCATTCCCCTGGCGCTGCTCACCAGGCAGACACCTGCCGCCTGGGCGGGGCAGGGGCTAGGAGTGCAATTCAGCTTGCCTGGGCCTGGGACCTAGTCTTCAAGGTAACTAACTAGCTGGTTGGATCTTGGGCACATTACTTAACCTCTCTGAACCTTGGGTTCCCCTGTCTGGGAAATGGAGTTGTCTGGATTGAGTAACTTATTTAAAGCATTTGACTTGGTGCCAAGCTCCCAGTAAACACGTAATTAATCATAAGGAGGAGGATGGGTGCTGACACCTGGGACCAGGAACTGGGCTAAGAGCTTCATACGCATTCATTCATTTGATCCTCACAATAATCCTGTGAGGCTGGTACTATCACAATCCCAACTGAGAAGAGGAAACAGGTTAAATCACTTGCCTGAGGTCACACAGCTAGTAGGTAGGACAGCTGAAGATTGAACACAGGGGCCTGGCTCCTGAGCCTGCACACTTGTCCACCTGCTAAATACCTAGAGATGCAGGCTGTTGTCATTATTGCCACCATCACATACCAGGGACACTGCTGGGGTCAGCAATGCACAGGATATGGCCTCTGCCTTCCTGTGGCCCCTGGTTTGGCCGAGGGACAGACATTCAAGTGTCTGGTTTCAGTGCTACACGAGAGCAATTGAGATGTGTCCTAAGTACAGCAGATCCCATTTCAGAGGTGGCAGGGGCAGCAGAGGACAAGGGCTCAGCCACCAATGTGGCTCTAGTTTCCACCACACCAATGGCAGGGATCCAGGGGGCCCCATCCTGAGAGATGGAGAGGAAACACCTGCAGAAAGTCCCCTGGTACAAAACCTGCCTGGCCTGGCTGCGTGTGTCTGCATGGGTACTGGCGGCGGGAGGTTACTCCAAGTCAGAGGATGCTTGGGAACCTGCCCCAGGATGCCCCAGACATCTGGGGACAGGATGGTGCCAGCCCTGCGTCTGGGCCTCCCGGGCGCAAGCTGTGGAGCATCTGGAATGGGGGCTTGGCCTTGTCCCAGCTGGTGGCCTCAGCTGTGGTCCAGGAGAGCCCAATCTGGGGTAGAAACGGTGAGTCCCATTAAGCAGCCACAAAGGCCAAGGTGCCAACTGGCCCCTTGGTTTACCATACTGGTGTCCCCACTAAACTTCCTGCACTCTAGGAAGGGAAGCTGCCAAGAAAACATGGGACACAGCGGGCTGGGGGGACACAGGTTGACCCTGAGCTGGCAGGAGTGTGGGCTGATCTGGATGGAGAATTAGCTTTGCCATCTGTCCTCTGACCACAGTCGTGGAAGCCCTGGGAGCCCCTGTGTCCTGGGCCTGTCACCCTCTCAGCAAGGACTTGTGACTGGTTTCTCCGCAGTGCTCAGTCAAGGCCAGAGGGGAGAGAGCACTGACCCAGGGGCGAGAAGTCACTTCCCCTCCTGGCCTCCAGGAGAAAAACTCTGGTGCACCGGGGCACAGCCAGGCCTACTTGGGGCCTCAGTTTCTCTACCCACACAATGAGAACCCTCTTTGTCCTCTGGTGTGAGGCTGGCTACCTGAGAAAGAGACCAGAGGAATCTGGAGGGCTCTCCGGGAGAGAGGAAGATGAGGGGAGAGGTCGAATCTTAGCTCCTGGAACCCATGAAGTGACAGGGAAAGAAAGGGCCAGGCAAGGGCTGGAAGATCAGGGGCACATGGATGGGGGACCTGGGTGCCACCTGTCTCCTGAGCCCCGACTCCTCCTCTGCCCACCCCTCCCTGGCTGTCGGGAGGGACACCGAGGTCTGGTGGGTGGACAGGGTGTGGGGCATTTCTGTGATGGCTTCCTCTCAAGGGCTGGAGAGGACACTCTTAGGGGCTTCTCTGGCCCTTGGAGACATGTCCGAGGTCTGCCGGAGAGAACCCGGCCAGGCAGCTGCCACTAGTGCAGGACAGTTCCTCCCTGACTTCCCGTCCCACATTCAAGACCTGCCCATGCCTCAGCCTTTTCTTCCGCTCAGCCTCCCCTCTGGCTGACCCAGTCCAGGCCCAGCTCCCTGGGTTAATTACACCAGCCAGGGTAATTAACCCAGGGCTCTCCCCTTCACCTGCTGCACTCCACTGGGGCCAGAATGGTCTTTTTGTTTGTTTGTTTTTGTTTTTGAGACAGAATCTCACTCTGTCTCCCAGCCTGGAGTGTAGTGGTGTGATCTTGGCTCACTGCAACCTCTGCCTCCTGGGTTCAAGCGATTCTCCTGCCTCAGCCTCCCTAGTAGCTGACATTACAGGCGCCCACCACCACACCCTGCTAATTTTTGTATTTTTAGTAGAGATGGGGTTTCGCCACATTGGCCAGCCTGGCCTCACACTCCTGACCTCAGGTGATCCGCCCACCTTGGCCTCTCAAAGTGCTGGGATTACAGGCATGAACCGCTGCATCTGGTCTTTTCAGAGTGGCCTTTTGTAAACCGCTGATCAGAAGTGACAGCCCTGTGCTCACAACCCTTCAATGGTTCCCCACAGGTGGCAGATCAAATCCAAAGTCGTCGAGGGCCCTCTGAGTTCTGGGCCCTGCACCCGAAGCCCAGCTGCCCAGAGCCCCTTAGGGCCTCGGTGAGCTGTGCTCCTGCCCGCCTGCTGCTACTGGTCCTTTAGCCAGGAAAGCCAGGCTCTCTCCTGCCCTTTCTGCTCTTCCCTCATTTTTCTAAGCCCCAGTTCAATAGACACACAATGCCACTGGTGTTGTGGCAACACGTGTGTGTGGATGGAGTGAGGTGCAGAAGCAGGTGGTGGTGGGCTCTGAGAAGGGCTGATTGAACGGTCTGCTGTATTCCCTTTCATAAATTTTCCTCCCTTGGAAGATTGACCTTTGTAAAGAAGAAAAACATTTTAGAAGAAAAAAGGAAAAGAACTGTGCGTGCCCTCAGCTCAGATGCCATCTCCTGTGGGAGCTCCTCTGGCCCCTGCCAAGGCTGGATCAGGTGCCCTCAGGGCACACACAATGCTGACCCAGCGCCATCTGTGGCCCAGACTCTAGGTCCCTCACGCAGCCCTCACCACTGTTCGGGAGGCCACAGGAATGGAGGAATCACTGGCCCATTTTATAGATGGGAAAGCTGGACCCAGAGAAGTGAAGCAACTTTCCTGACGCACAGTGGGTGAGGGGCTCCCATACTGTTTCCCCTGCCCCACACTGTTTCCATGGGACTTCCACAGGCACGGCCCTTCCTGCAGCAGGCTGAGCGCATGGCAGGAGTACAGCGCTGCTGCCCAGGGACGGAGCAGGAGGGCCAGGGAGAGAGCGACAGGGCTGCCCCTGGTGCCCGCAGAGACAGGTCAGTAAAGCTGATGAAGAAACTCTCTCAGCAGGGTGGGGACGGGTGAATGGGGCCCACAACCCACCCCACAGGCACCTGGTCTACACAGGTCTGCAGGCCTGTGCAGGTACCTGGCTCCTTGACCAAAGAGGGTAATGAGGCGCCACCTGACCCCAGAGATTTCACCACCTGGTTAGGGGGGCAGGAGGACAGTCTCTCTGGACTCTCAGAGGTGGGGAGTGAGTCAGCACTTGCCAAGAGGTGGAGACCCAGTCACCCACGGATGCTTGGGATGGGCAGAGCCTCCAGGGGTGAAGCCTTCTAGGGTCTAGGGTCCCACATGGTGGTCCCTGAGGGCTTTCTGTTCTTCCAGGCCCTGCAGAGGAGACCAAGGCTCAGCTGGCAGCTGTGGGGCCAGATTCTCCTCTTTGCCTAGGGGACAGCCTCCTGCAGCACCCCTTGAGAGCCCCTGGGGACCTGCTTGGGGCACACCCTGGTCCTGAGGAGGCCCGGTGCTGGGAGCACTGCAGCCAGGATGAAAGAGGCAGTCTTCAGAGAGGCGCTCTCTAGGCCAGCCCTGTGGCAAGGGAAGGCCAGACAGAGGAACCTGGAGGGGCTTGTGAGCTGGTCCCTGCCCCTAGAAACCCAGAAGAGGCGGACTCGAAGCCCATGCTGGGCAGTAGGCACCAGCAGGCATCCGCTGAGGTCTGCCCTCCTGAGGGTGCCGGGAGAGCACAGCCCTGGGAAGACTGTGGCCTGGGCTGTGACCTGAGGACTAGGAAGCGTTTATGACAGGTCACGGAGAGGCCTGAGTCCCTGTTGAAGCCCGGCATCACATCCCATTCCTGAGCACCAAAGGCCCTAGGCCCTGGGTAAGAGAAGCCTCCTGAAGGGCATCCTGAGGGCCTCGCCCCAATCGTGTCCTCTTTGGAGAATTTCAGGCGGGAGGCTGCCATGGGCCAGACGACGAGCTGGACAGGGAAGAGGCAAGAACATCTGGCCCTTGCCTGCCTCTCGCCGCACTCCCCTCTTTCCTCCACACTGTCGCAAAAGTTCTCCCTGGGCTTTCCACCGGTGCCTTCGCTCATGGCCTGTGCGTGCTGTTCCTTCTGTCTGGAATGCTCTTTCCCCCTTTGCTTCCCCTTTCTAATTCTTCCTAATTTTTCAGGTCTCACCTTAGAAGTCACTTCCTCCAGGAAGTCTTTTCTGCTTTGTCCTCCTCTCATCTGGGCTGGATGTCAAGCCTCTGTGGTTCCAGGACATCCTGCCTCTCACCCTCAGCCCCGGATGGAGTTCTGGCTTTCCCACCTGTCTCCCTCTCACCCTCAGCCCCGGATGGAGTTCTGGCTTTCCCACCTGTCTCCCTCTCACCCTCAGCCCCGGATGGAGTTCTGGCTTTCCCACCTGTCTCCCTCTCACCCTCAGCCCCGGATGGAGTTCTGGCTTTCCCACCTGTCTTCCCTGCCAGTTCAGAAGCTTCTGGAGGGTCGGCCCTGGTTCTGGCCTGCTTAGTGCTGCAGCCCACACGCCTCGCCAGGTGTGCAGAGCTTAGTATGTTCTCAGTCCATGTTTTTGAATGAGCAAATGGATACATGAACAAAACCCCAACAAAATCATCCACAAAAAATGTGATCATTTCCCAGGCCCAATGGGAAGATCTCTGCCCAGGTTTCCTCCAGGTGGACACCTTGCCCTGGGCACTGCCCGTGCGTGTGTGTGCGTGTGCACGAGTGCCTGTATGTGTGTGCATTTGTGCGCATGTGCATGTGTGTGCATGTCTGTGCATTTGTGTGTACATTTATGTGTGTGGGTGTGTGTACGTGTGTGTGCGTGTGCACGAGTGCCTGTATGTGTGTGCATTTGTGCGCATGTGCATGTGTGTGCATGTCTGTGCATTTGTGTGTACATTTATGTGTGTGGGTGTGTGTACATGTGTGTGTGTGTTCGTGTGCATGCACGTAGAGGTTGCTCACCTCTTGCTGAGCTCCTTCAGGGCGCCGCTCCGGCACAGGCCCAGGTAATCCCCCAGGAGCTTCAGCTGCTCCCGGCTCCTGCCAATGAGGTGCATCCGCTCCACATGCTCGTACAGAGACGCGTTCACCATCTGCAGGTTGATGAGGGGCTGGGCCCGGATCTGTGTCAGAAACTTCAGGGCCTGCCTGCAGATCTGGGGGTGCCACCAGGCATTGGGGATGGGAAGGAATGGTTGTTCAGTGAGCACTGCCCGGCCAGGTGCCACATGACCTGCTCACTTACCTGAGAGGCTATCTTCATTTTACAGATGGGAAATGGAGGCTCAAGGAGATCAGGAGATTTGGCTAGGGTCACCCAGCTTGTACAGTCAAGCTCTGAACCCAGTTTATCTGACTCCCTAACCCGCTCTCCCTCTAATGGCGAGGGTCGCTGCCCCTCCCCAACCATGCTGAGATGAGGGAGGGACTCCTCTGGCTAATGCCCCCTCTCTCTGGGCCTCGCAGATCAGGGTCTCTGGGTTGAGGAACCCTCGGGGCTCCTTCCCCCAGAGTTGTTTCCTGGCCACGCCAGTGACCCCATCCTATTCCTAGGGCCAGAGTGCCACAGCAGACACATCTGGGCTGAGGGCTCCCTGTGACCTTCCTCCCTCTCCCACAGAGGCAGCCTTCCAAGTTTCCCACCCCCGAGTACACAGTGGAGCTGAGGGGGGCCACTCTCTTGGGTCCCCAAAGACAAATCCAGTAGGAAGAATGTGCTGGAAGTGAGTGGCGGGGGTGGGGAAAAGGAGGGAAGGGGCTTAGTGATGCCTGCCGCCCTCTGACGACTATTGACCTGGAAATGACCTGGCGGGGTTTGACCCTTAATTCTCTATGAGCCAACACTGAGTGCAGCTTTTGGCTGTATTAATAGAGGTAGGAATCCAGAGCCAGAGAGGTGATACTGGTGCAGTTGTTGGCAGTGCTCTGGGACCCTTACTGTAGGCGAGCCCCAAGAAGGAGGAGCTGGGAAGAACTGGGGCTACCATTCTCAGGGCTCAAGGCCAACGCTGGGCCCCCGAGGGGACCTATCCTGTGCTTCTAGCATCACAGATTCTGCAGTTCCCTCTCCAGGAGTTGAGTTAATAATCCTTGCCCTGGAGGGTGGAGAGGAGTAGGGCCTCTGGGAGAAGAAATTCTCATGCCTGGAATGGCAGCCCTCGTCCCAGCCCCGAGAGAGACAGGAGGCTCCGTGTCCTTGACTGCTTACTGTGACAGGCATGGTTGGGAAACCTCTTTCTCCCCAGGTCCCCTTCCCTGCCCCTGAGCCAGAGCCCCATTTCCGACTGGACTGCATCCCCAGTGAATAAACCGGGACAGTGGGCAAGACTACCAGGCTACCCCCGCAGGAAGGGTACGCCCAGGGCCACACCCTTCACTGTCCATGTGTTGTCTTGTTTTTAAACTACTCTCACCCTGACCTCAGTCCCTAGAAGGTTTGAGGCAGATCACAGCAGAAACACACGTGGTGAACTGGCAAATTCACTGAAAAGCCAGGACCACGAAAAGCATGTTAGAGACGGGACTCAAGACGGAGAGGAATTAGGGGGCAGATGATGTACAGGTGCTAAGGTGGTGGTTGCTGAAGAAAATTTAGCTCTGACTTTCCTGCTAGGTGAGGTGAAAAGAGAAGGGCTATCAGGTGCATGTCTCTTTGTTGTTGAAAAATTAATAAAACCCACCCAGATGTTGAGGGAATCAAAGCTTTTTCCTAACCCTTCGCTCTTAAATTTCTTGTGTGTAGCTCCATGAACATGGGATCTAGAAGGACAGGGCAGGTACCCTGCAAAACATCTCCAGGGAGGTTTAACGGGGCTGCTTCAGGTAGCATTACTATGATGAAGGCCAGCAGCATGACCTCGTGTCTGAGCTCAAAAAAGCAGTTCTGCAAGGAACCTGACTGTACAGTTTCTTGATTATTCACCAAGCTCCATTCAGTTCTAGAGCCAGGATATCTACAAAGCAAAGTTGGAAAACTGGTTTCGTAGCAGGACGAGCGGCAGACAAAACTCCTCAGACACCAGATTAAAGAAGGAAGAGGTTTTTTTATTCAGCCGGGAGCGTCGGCAGACTCACGTCTTAAGAGCCGAGCTCCCGGAAAAAGAAATTCCTAGCCCTTTTAAGGGCTTACAACGCTAAAGGGTCCACGTGAAAAGGTCATAAGTCAAGTAAGCATGAGGAACTTAACTGGGGGCTACATACATCAACAGAACAAAAAGTTTTGCAGTGCTTTCTCATACAATGTCTGGAATTTACAGATAACACTAGTAGTTTTGGTCAGGGGTTAATATTATTATTATTTTAACCACCAGAGCCAGGTGGTGGCGCCAAGTTCATCTAGCTATTTATCTTACTTTTGTTTCTTTCCAACTTTTGGCTTTCCCCCTTCTCTCCTGTCTTATAAACTAGGGAAAAGGGGAGGTGGAGGAGAAGCTGGGAAGGACAGCAGAAGTGGTGGTCTCACTCCACAGTTTCCTCTCATGAGCTACTCTGATGAGTAGGTCTGGAGTTCTGTGGGGTTTTGTTTTTGTTTTTATTTTTTGTTTTTGTTTTTAGAGACAAGGGGGTCTGGGTTTCCTTTCTACCCAGCAGGCACGGCTCAGTGGCAGACACCAACCACTGGCATCTGGGTTGTATTTCATAATTCGCAGGGTACTTGCAGAACCTTGTCTCATTTAAGCTTTGTAATAACCCCACAAAATAGCTGGTAGTAGCGGAATTTTACAGACACTGAAATGGAAGCTTGAAGAAATTAGGTGAAAGTCAGGGGAAGGCAGTTAGTGAACAGCAGAGCCCGCCCTCTGGTCCCAAGGCCCAGGGACCCTTCTGCCTGCCCCTGGGGGAGTCAGGGCCTTTGCTTTTTGCCCAGGACACACCCACTGGCTGCTCCCACGGGCCCCCGCTGTGGAGACACCTCTACACTGTAAGAACTATCCAACCATGAGGGGCCGAAGCCAGCCTTGCTCCACAGTCCTGAGGCATCAGACACCGTGCAGACTGCCCTGCCCCCTGCTGGCTGCCCATCCGCTCCCTATGGCCAGCCCTGACCCCAGCCCCTGTCCCCCAGCCACTTCGTTGCTCGCCATAGCCCCTACTCTGCTGCTTCCATTCTGGGGCCCGAGTGGAGGGGTGGACCTAGAGGAGGCTGGCATTGCTGAGCCAGCAGCAGGGACACTAGACACACGCAGCAAGGGCTAATGGAGCAGAACGCAGGCTCTGGAACCAGCCAACATGGCGAAACCCTATCGCTACTGGAAACATGATAATCAGCTGGGTGTGGTGGTGCTCGTCTGTAATCCCAGCTCCTGGGGAGGCCGAGGCACTGGAGCCCCAGAGTCAGAGGTTGTGGCGAGCTGAGATCATACCACTGTACTCCAGCCTGGGTGACAGAGCAAGACTCTGTCTCAAAAAAAAAAAAAAAAAAAGGAAGCACTGGAGGACATTAAACAAATAGCAGATCCTCCAGCCTGGCCAACATAAAAATACAAAAATTAGCTGGATGTGGTGGCAGGTGCCTGTAATCCCAGCTACTCCGGAGGATGAGATAAGAGAATCACTTGAACCCAGGAGGCGGAGCTTGCAGTGAGCCGAGATAGCGCCACTGCGCTCCAGCCTGGGCGACAAAGGGAGACTCCATCTCAAAACAAACAAACAAACAAACAAACAAACAAAACAAATAGCAGATCTGCTCAAGCCCCGCAGAGCTGTTACATAAACCAACCACTGAGGGTAAAGACCTTTGGAAGGACCATTTAAAACACCTGGGGCTCCATGGGGCTAGATTAGATCTGAGCTACAGGTGGAATCAAGAGTTCTCTATAATCATCACTCGCATAGAATAGTTTTCAGGAAAGTATTTTCCTATTTGACAGGTGAAACAGTATTTTTGTCCTCTGTAGGCAGTTTTGAGACAATATAGTACTTTTCTGGAAATGCTTCCCTGAATGAGCACAATTATGATGACATTCTGCAATGAGGTTTTATAATACTTGTGGGAACACCTTGCCCCTTTAGCAATGGAAAACAGGACTTCAGAGCTGCCTTCTGAAAGGCCTGGTCCCTGCAGATGGGACCCACCTGGGACCCTCCTGGTTACCACCCATCTGCCTCTGGTGTACCACCCAGAAGTTCTTATGCCCCTGTGCGGGGGCTGCCTGGGGGCATTAGACCAAGCATGTGTGCCTTCCCCAGGAAGCAGGCAAACCAAGGAACCAGGCAAACCCAGATCTGAAAGCAGCCATGCCACTTCATCACTATGTGACCGCATAGATTTCCTAACCTCTCTGAGCATCCATTTCTTCACTGTAAAATAATGATAGTTCTTACAGTGTGTTGTTGTAAAGATTAATTAGTAAGGGGAGTTCTGAGTGGTGGAAATATGAGTGGTTATTCTTGTGTTTGTACCTACCTTTAAAAACAAAATTAGCAGATCCTTTCCACCACAGCAGCTCCCAAGTTACTAGGAGCTGACTCTGGCCACACCACTCACTCTCTACCCATCTCCCCAGGCTGCTTCTGGCAAATCAGCTTCTTCTTTGTACGACCCGAGCTCTGTGCCTTCTCTGGCCTCCATTACTGTGACATTTGCCACCAAGACGATGCCTCAGTGATTCTGGCCAGGGTCATCCACAACTGGGACCTCACCAAGCACCTGGTAAGTCTCGAGCCCAGCCTGTCACAGCCACTCAGGGCTGCTGAGGGACAGAGGGGTGTTCACTCCTCTTTGCTGCTGCTATTCATCTGTTTAGAGGAGTTTGGCTCCTTTAAACAAGGGAAGCTGGGGTCACTGGTTCAGGCACTGTGATGTAGGGGAGCTAACCAAGAGAAAAGCTTGGTGCCTGTCCACAGCCCTGGGCAGAGCTCCATCGGTGGCTGTCAGGAAGGAGTCTGAGGATGATTTCCTGCAGCTACAAACATAACTGCTTAAGGTACCAGCAGATAAATGATAGATAGATAGATGATAAATAGATAGATAGATAGATAGATAGATAGATAGATAGGCAGGCAGGTGGATGGTGGATGAGTGGATGGGCAGGTGGATGGGTAGATTGGTGGATGAGTGGATAGGTAGGTGGATGGGAACCTGGCTAGGTAGATGGGTAAATGGGTAGGTGGATGAGTGGATGGGTTGGTGGGTAGGTGGATGGGTAGATGGGTGGGTGAATGGGTAGATGGCTAGATGGTTAGGTGGATGGGTACATAGATGGGTAGATGGGTGGGTGATTGGGTAGATGGCTAGATGGGTAGATGGGTAGTTGGATGGGTAGATGGGTGGGTGATTGGGTAGATGGCTAAATGGGTAGATGGGTAGTTGGATGGGTAGATGGGTGGGTGGTGTGTAGATGGGTGGGTGGATAGGTGAATAGTTAGGTGGATGGGTAGATGGGCTGGCCAGAGAGCCAGCTATACCTTGGAGCAGTCATCCTTAAAGACTATCAAGTAGGTGTATCCATCAATTAATGACGAGGAACCAAGAAGACAGTAAATGACAAAGCTAATGTAGTAGCAAAGCTGATACAAGGTGACATGGAGCTCAAAGAAGGAGCAGACTTTTAATAATATGTCTAAAGCAATAGTTTCATAAATGCAATTGTTAGCTCAGAGGAAGTAATAATGACCCACACGGTGAATGGTCCATGGTAGAACTGCATTCTTTCTAGCTTTCTATGATTCTATAGCAAGCTGCAGAAAGAGAAAAAAGAACATGCACTGTGGTAGACTATAAAAAATTGCTTCAACAAAATTTCCAACCAAAATTGGTCTTCCAGACCTTCCTCCATCCCTTTATCCTGAAAGGGCTTCTATAAAATCCTCAACAAATAGAATATACAGAGAATGACAGTGTATGACTTCCGAGGATAAGTCCTGAAAGTTAATACAGCTCACTGTCTCTATTGAAGCTTGTTGCGGAATTCAGTACCAGGGATGAGGAAGCCAATGCCATGTAGAAAGTTGGCATGTGAGTCTTCCAACAGACAGCATCGGCTAACATCTAAGCCAACGGCTGGCATCAACTTCCAGATTTGTGAGGAAGCACTCTTTAGACAATTCTAGCAACCAGTCTTTGCAATACCCCCCAATGACAATGATCAGAGCAAAATCAAAATAAAATTGCTGCTTTATGAAAATAAATGTCATTGTTTTAAGCCACTTAATTGAGGGTTAGTGTATTACACAGAAATAGATGACCAGTAAAAACTTTGAGTACTGAAGATGTTAGAGCACTAAGGATTAAAAGTGCTGAAAGAACTGGAAGTGAACAGCAGAGGAGGAAAAGTTAAGAAGGAAATGAGAGCTCCTGAGAATGTCAAAAACAGAGAGACTTGCACTTCAGCTGAGGATAAGAAGAACACAGATCAAAGGCATAGAGAAAAAATATGCATGAAATATAGACTAAACTCCCAGAGTTTCAGCTTTGATAAAAGTCAGATTTTTTCACGAGTTCAAGAGATCAAGACCATCCTGGCCAACATGGTGAAACCCCGTCCCTATCAAAAATACAAAAATTAGCTGGGCGTGGTGGTGGTGCCTGTATTCCCAGCTACTCAGGAGGCTGAGGCAGGAAAATCGCTTTACCCTGGGAGGCGGAGGCTGCAGTGAGCCAAGATTGTGCCACTGCACTCCAGCCTGGTGACAGAGTGAGGCTCCATCTCAACAACAACAACAAAAAAAAGTAAGTCAGATTTTTTCAGACAGAAGTGTTTTATCAGCATTCAAAATAAATTTACTGAGAAAATCACAGTGTCTCTTTTGGGAAAAGTGACCATCTTCTAGTCCAACTGTCTACCTAAAAGAAGAGTCTGAAATATATATAGCATGTAATTGTTACTGTATTTCTTTTCTCATAGTTAAAATCATTGAATGCCAACTTTGGTATGAAAACACTGTGCAGAGTTCAAAACACTAAAAATATACAAGTAGTTCTTAGTGTTTGGTTATAAAAACAAACTACATTAGATGAGATAAAAGAGCTACTGCTTTTCATTTATTCAATAATAGTTATATTGAATCTTACTGCCATTGATCTTTACATATACGCAGTGGAACAATGGAGTTTATTAATAATATTTCAAAATTTTAAAATAAACTGAAAATTCAAAATTATAGAGCTAAATTTACACATAATGCTATACTAACAAAATTCTGTGTGGTCAAGGATATTTATTTGAACATAATTTTATATTTAGTTAACGATAAGTAGCCAGATAATTGCTTTTCTATGAAGAAATGCTGAAAAGGATGAGAAGGCACTATTTTAAAATGAACAGCTGAGATTTAATCAGAACACCATTGATCAATAACTGTTTTAAAATCACTGAAATAAAAATCATCTGACATATGTTGTTTACCTTAAGTATATACTAATTTTATAAATTTTTGTACACACACACACACACACACACGCACGCACTTTTCCCAGCTTTCTCTTCATGGAGTAATTTAATCTATTCCATTTTAAAAATCTTAGACTCAGAAAATAATAAATCATTAAGGAATATAATAGAACTGATTACATGATTTCAGTAAGCTAAAAATGATGTTTGCTCTGTATTTCTCACTATATCAATGATATTCTTCATTATACAAGTATAACACCTCTTAAGAGCAATGAGTTACGTAAAACTTTGTCAGGGAGAAGAGATGAGGATTACTTTCTTGTTTAAAAAAACTAACTTGCCAACAAACAGGCATGATTGAATGAGAAAAGCTTCAGTTGTTTGCGCCCCTGCTCCTGAAGTGAAATTTGGATCCTAAACACCAAATGGTGGGTTCATCTGCCATGATGCATGACATCTGTTTTATCAAACAGAACAAACTCTGTTAAAGATGTTCCTTAAAAGGTCTAATTTCAAGTATACCCTGCTATCAGAGTTGATCTACCATAGGTAAACTAACAAATACCAACCAAATAAAATCTAATGCATAAAGGACAGAAAAATAAATTACATGTTTCCCCAAATTTACAAAATTGATTGCTCATTAAGATGTTCATGGCTGGGTGCAGTGGCTCACACCTGTAATCCCAGCACTTAGGGAGGCCGAGGCGGGCAGATCACAAGGTCCAGAGATGGAGACCAACCTGGCCAACATGGGGAAACCCCGTCTTACTAAAAATACAAATTAGCTGGGCATGGTAGCACACCTACTACACCTATAGTCCCAGCTACTCAGGAGGCTGAGGCAGGAGCACTGCTTGAACCCGGGAGGTGGAGGTTGCAGTGGACTGAGTCTGTGCCTTTGCACTCCAGCCTGGCGACAGAGCAAGACTCCATCTAAAAAATCATAATAATAAAATAAAAAGATGTTTAAAGGTACATCTTAATTTAATTCACTATCTCAGATTATTTTTAAATTTGCTTTTAAGCTTGCTGGAAAATTCCTCTGATCTGTGGTATAATTTGAGTTCAAAATGGACTAATCATTTCCAAATTTTTATCTTGAATCAGGAAACATTCATTTATTACAAGCCATTTCTAAAATTGCTTTTTTAAATTTTATTTATTTATTTATTTATTTATTTATTTATTTTTTGAGACAAAGTCTCACTCTGTCGCCAGGCTGAAGTGCAGTGTTGCGATCTCGACTCACTGCAACCTCCACCTCCTAGGATCAAGAGATCCTCCTGCCTCAGTCTCCCGAGTAGCTGGGACCACAGGCACGTGCCACCAGGCCAGCTAATTTTTGTATTTTTAGTAGAGGCAGGGTTTCACCATGTTGGCCAGGATGGTCTCGATCTCTTGACCTTGTGATCCACCTGCCTTGGTCTCCCAAAGTGCTGGGATTACAAACATGAGCCACAGTGCCCAACCTAAAATTGCTTTTAAACCTATACAATAGGAATTTGATTGAGTTACTAAGGTAAGTCTGGACATGATAAAGTAGGTTGTAAAAATTTAGAATTTTTAATCACACGAATCAAATCAACATTCTAGGAAATCAAGTATGATATCTATTGAAAGGGTGATGACATTTTAATAATTACAGTATTGTGCTTTTATAGCCAGTTTCTGAAATTGTACTATCACTGATTATCACAGACAAGATACAATAATAAGGTTACCTGCAGAGAAAAGGTAAATTGCCTTGTAAATTCAACTTTCTAGATTTTCAGTGTTCGAGTTTTTGTACTAAACAAAGTTGAAGTCATATATTCAGAAACGTTCCTGTATTTAAAAAATAAGCTTCCGGCATTTCCCCATGAAACACATTTCTAAGCACCAAGATGGAGTAATTAGAGAGATGTTTCTGCATGGAATTCTATAAATTGTCACACCTGTTTAGTTGAACAAAGAATGAAAATATGCAAACTTGAACAGAATTCGAGAAATTATTAAAAGACTTACACTTTACCAGCAGAAATTACTTAATATAGGACAAGCATCAGTCATTTTTCAGGGAGTCATCAAGTGACTTTTAAATAACTAAAAATGACAAATTAGAAATGCAAAATTATCACTACATAAGCAGTATTACTGCGATGTATAGAACATCTGTCACCAGTGATAGCTATTCAACATTCTACAAGGGAGGCCAATTGACGCATTCAATATTACAAGGCTAAAAGCAGTTATTACATTTTTTTTCACTTTTAAAACAAAGAAAGCAATCATATAATTTTCAGTATAAAAACTGAATGCACTCTGAGTCAAAAGTAAGCAGGTATCATGTTTTCCATATGGCCATTTGTAGCAAATCATACATTTCATTTTTCAGAAATGGTATATTTTTCAAAGTTTTTTCTGTGTGTTAATAAAACACGGAGAGAAAGCTGTGATTCTTTTCTTTCTATACATGGCAATAAGAGTGTACAATACTCAAATATAACACTGCGATTTCAGACTAAAAAAATTGTGCCATACCTATTTTCAAATATGTCTGTCAGAAGAGAGTAATACTTTGAACTTATTTTAAGATTAAGAACATCCCCACATCTTGTACTCTCCTCATTATCAAACATTTATTCCATACCTTCTATGTGCTGTAAAATAGGGCTGTAAATTTGAATTGATCACAGGCTTTGCTGTCAGGAACTTTGCAAATCAGTAGGAGGCGTAAAGGAAGTGGATTTTTGCGGAAGTGAAGGAAAAGAAGAGACTCTATTCTAGAGAAGATACAATATATGAGTGACAGCAGAGAAAATATGAACGTATATGGCCTGTTCATAATACAATCATTAAGACTAGTTGATTACAGCAAATGATTGGTTAAGAAAATATTGAAAAATGCTTATAAAAGTAGACATCAATTACATAAACACCTGAATGCCATAAAAAGGATACTGGATTTGACTGTATTCACAAAATGGTGGAAAAAAAATTAAATGAGAAGTTGTTATGCCAAACAATAGCAAAAGTAGCCAAAGCTAAAATTAATTAAATCTTACCAAGTATTTTACATGAATTGGTTCATTTAGTCTTAAGAAAAACACATGAAAAATGCTACTCAATTCTCTTTCCCCTTAAGTTCACCCTCTTGACAGTGCTCCATTTACTGGTTTCCTCATTTATATTAGTGAATTTCATTTTTAAACAATTACCAAATTATAGTGAAGTCAGGACCACTTTACAAGAAATCGATCTTTATGCCTAATTATACATAACTGATTTTAGCTAAATGTCCCAAATTACTGTTTCTACTTGAAATGGCCCTGTTTAGAATCACTGGAGTTGCTTGTTCCACTGAAAACCCAGAAAAGTTCTGAAAATTAAAAAGAAACAGAGAGAGAGAGAAAGCCACATTGACATTTGCTATTCTGTGTGGGTATGGCTTTTATTCAGATGAACTCTGTTACTGAAAACTACAAAAGTTCTGTATAAAAACACACAGAAATCTGCACAAAGCCCTTTCAGAACGAACAAAACCAGGCAGAAACAGAATGCGTGAGTAAACTCAAAATCTTATCCAAAGAAATTATCTAATCTGAAGAATGGTGAGAGGACCACAAATGGTTGAACTAAAATGAACAGAGCCTCAGTGACCACTAGGAGAATTCTGAGTCTACCATGCGTGTAACTGTAGAAGGAAAGGAAAGAGATATTTTGGCAAATAACTCCTTGGCAAATATTTGGCAAATATCAAAAGAGGCTGAATTAAAATTCTGGTAGAATTTTTAAAATGAATTGACAAGTGAATTCTAAGACTTATATGTATATGCAAAGGATCTAGAATAGTCAGAACAATTTTGATAAAGACTAAGAAACAGGAGGATTTGTTTTATAGAACCTCAAGTTTTAATATAAATATACACTAATCGGCACGGTGGCTCAAGCCTGTAATCCCAGCACTTTGGGAGGCCGAGACGGGCGGATCACGAGGTCAGGAGATCGAGACCATCCTGGCTAACACGGTGAAACCCCGTCTCTACTAAAAAAATACAAAAAACTAGCCGGGCGCGGTGGCGGGCGCCTGTAGTCCCAGCTACTCGGGAGGCTGAGGCAGGAGAATGACGTAAACCCGGGAGGCGGAGCTTGCAGTGAGCTGAGATCTGGGCACTGCACTCCAGCCTGGGCGACAGAGCGAGACTCCGTCTCAAAAAAAAAAAAAAAAAAAAAATACACTAATCAAGAGACACTAGTATTGGCTAAGGAAAGAAAAACAGATCAATAGCATATAATAGACATTACAGAACTAGACATACACACATATATGTTTACGTTTGATAAGATGCCAAAAAAATCTATGGGTAAAAGAAAGAGTTGGCCGGGCGCAGTGGCTCAAGCCTGTAATCCCAGCACTTTGGGAGGCCGAGACGGGCGGATCACGAGGTCAGGAGATCGAGACCATCCTGGCTAACATGGTGAAACGCCGTCTCTACTAAAAATACAAAAAACTAGCCGGGCGAGGTGGTGGGCGCCTGTAGTCCCAGCTACTCGGGAGGCTGAGGCAGGAGAATAGCGTGAACCTGGGAGGCGGAGCTTGCAGTGAGCTGAGATCCGGCCACTGCACTCCAGCCTGGGCAACAGAGTGAGACTCCGTCTCAAAAAAAAAAAAAAAAAAAAAAAAGAAAGAGTTGCCACATGGTGCTGAACTGTATTTCCATATATTAAAAAAATAAACCAACCTTCCATTAAATGCAAAAATTAATTGAGTGGATTATAAACCTAAACAGAGGGCTAAAACTGTATGTCTTCTACAAGAACACATTGGAGAAATTATTTGTGACTTTGGAACATGCAAATGGTTCCTAAAGAAGGCATAACACCTACAAAATGTGTTTTAAAATGATAAATTGATTTTATTAACATTGAAAACTTTTGCTTATCAAAATACATGAAAAAATAAATAAAAAGGTGGCCAGGCGCGGTGGCTCAAGCCTGTAATCCCAGCACTTTGGGAGGCCGAGGCGGGCGGATCATGAGGTCTGGAGATCAAGACCATCCTGGCCACCATGGTGAAACCCTGTACCTACTAAAAATACAAAAAAAAAAAAAAAAAAAAAATTAGCTGGGCAGGGTGGCACATGACCATAGTCCCAGCTACTCGGGAGGCTGAGGCAGGAGAATTGCTTGAACCCACATGACTTGATTGCTCTAAGTTGCCAGAGGTATCGGGTAGCTGGTCATTGTTTTGTTTTTTTTGTTGTTGTTTTTGTTTGTTATTCTTTCTTTTTTTTTCTTTTGGAGTTACACTACATGTATAGTATTGCTCACGTTAGCAGTTTTCTGTAAAGAGGGCAAGTGTCGGGATAATAGGTGGACTTTTTACTCACCTATTTGACCGCAATCTCACCCTGCAGGTGATGGTCAATGCTTGCTGCTCCATCTTTATTCATCGTTAATGTTAATTTATGACAACTCAGGGGGAAAACCATAACAAGCCTAGTTTGGTTACAGGTACACACAAGCTTGAATATTTCTCTGCACTGAAATGAAAAGTGGCATAGTTCATCACCACCTGCTACAATCTGTAGAGCATCTTATCAGCCATAGAAATAGGACAATCTATAAAACTTCGGGGAGGGTGGGGGAGGAAATGACAAAGTGTCTGTCAAAAACAGACATACCTAAAACAAGGTGGATGTAGCAAATCTCTGTCACTGCTTGAGAAGAACTTTGAGCTTGTGGCAGTTTTGCAGACTTAACATGACTTCAGCACTTTACAACATATTTTTTACTATGAATGTTCAATACAATTTAATATTTATAACTGATTTCTGAGGGATCTGCTCCATGTCTGTTCTGTTATCTGCATGAAAACAAAATGTATGCCAATTTCAATATGTCAATAATCAAGGTTTTAAATGTTTGGAAGAAAATACAAACAAGATTGCTGATTTGTTCTGTATTCGTGACATTCTGGTACTTCTAGATTTGCAATAAATTTATGGTTTTTTTAAAGAGCCTGATTTTCTTCTAAGATTTTTTTATTGACTCTCACAGCATTCAGTGTTTGATGCAATTAAAATTATAAAAACTCACCAAATATTCACTCCAAATAAATAATTTTTTAACGTTTATCTTCTGCAAAACCTTTTAACTCTACTAGAGACATATAAAGTTTCCCAAGAAGTTTCTACTGAACTTTTTATTTATATTTATTATTATTATTATTATTATTATTTTAAGATGGAGTTTCACTCTTGTTGCCCAGGCTGGAGTGCAATGGCACAATCTCAGCTCACTGCAACCTCCGCCTCTCAGGTTCAAGTGATTCTCCTGCCTCAGCCTCTCAAAGTGCTGAGATTACAGGTGTGAGCCATCGTGTGTGGCCTGAACTTTTTATGTCTTTTTTTTTTTTTTGGTCATTGAAAGCAGGACAATTTTATTTTATGTTGAGTTTCATACAAATTATTTTAAAGAACCTTAGAAAAAGACTAAATAATTCAAGGGAAGATTAAGTAATGAATAACAGGAGAGGGAAACAAAAATTAAACAATATAATCAAATGAAGAAGCACGTTTTCATTTTAGAATTGAAATAAGAATGAAAGCAGCAATGTAATTTAATTATTAATGAAAAATATATGAATGAAATGATATGGTACCCAGAGTAAGCCTATCAAAAGTCATAAAGGCAAACAGTTAAAGACTACACCCAGTCACAGAATCGTTCTAAGAACTGTTGTAACCTGTAAGTAAACAGCACGGACTCTACATGCCAGGGGTTGGCAAACTTTTTCTGTAAAGGTCCAGATAGTAAATATTTAAAGCTTTGCAGGCCATGA
>JABBCR010000984.1:0-13109 GCA_014849445.1 Cercopithecus mona
TACTTCATTCCAAATGTTTCCATAATGTACGCAATAACAAAGGCTGCACTGAAGAGGGGGAAATAATTTTAGAAAACAACCAGAAAATACAACTCATTAATTAAATATTACAGAAAGAAAGATTATTTCTAACTTCATACCTTCTGGAGATCCCTGCATTTCCATGCACAAGAACTTTTCCTGAAAAACATGAATTCGTTATTCTAATAGAAAAACACCTGAGTCAGCAGCTGAAATATATTGAAACCACAGTAAAGTAACTCCTTCCTTATATACTATAATCACTTGGATGTTTATTTTCAAATCTTTACAATTTGTTATTATTAACTGTGTAGAGAATATACCAGACTCTTATTAAAGAAATTGAAAGTTCACAGAGAATTTGAAAACAGTCTAAGGGATACTCCAGAAAGCCTATCCAAATGAAACAAGTAATTGGGAAAATAAAAATTTGGGAGTAAGCTACTACATGTAATTGTAACTTCCATATCCTGCATTTAAGAGAAATACCAACTAAAAAATTAACAAATAATCAAAATATAAACAGTTAAGGAAAGGAAATATTATTTACCTCCTGTTTGTAAGCTCCCATCAATAAATTCCTTAGTCTGGAGGCAAAAGACATGTGGATTAATGTAAGCATAAAATAAATGCATATAATGAAATAAAATGAAACCTATTGAAAACAATTTCCTAATTTATAGGTATAAAAATTATCTTAATTCACAAATTTCCAAAATGCTACAAATAATTGTCTTGTAGTAGACAAGTCCAAAAAAAAAAAAAAAAGCCAAAATTTAATTTGAATCTAATATATTCACAATATGATTCCTCAAATTTCTGGAGATCATAAAAAAATTTTCTACAAATAATTCATTTTTTAAAAAAACACAATCACATAATTTTCAGTCATAGCAAAGTAAAAGTAGTAAGCTTTACAAGCACAATTAAAGGGGCCGGGTATGATGGCTCATACCTATAATCCCAGTACTTTGGGAGGCTGGGGCGGGCAGATCACTTGAGGTCAGGAATTCGAGACCAGCCTGATCAACACGGAGAAACCCCATTTCTACCAAAAATACAAAATTAGTTGGGCATGGTGGCTCATGCCTGTAATCCCAGCCACTTGGGAGGCTGAGGCAGAAAAATCACTTGAACCCAGGAGGCGGAGGTTGTGATGAGCCAAGATTGTGCCACTGCACTCCAGCCTGGGCAACAAGAGTGAAACTCTGTCTCAAAAAAAACAAGAAAAGAAAAGAAAAGAAAAAAGCAGCACAACTAAGAAGTCAAATCATAAATAAATTTAAATGTTATTTTTTAAAATACTGGTACCTACCATAGGGAAAAAACGTATTATATTTTCAACTGGATTATCTGCAATATCCAGGACTAAATATCTGAAAATAGAGTATTTTGTGATAAGCACACTTTAAGTAAAACGCTTAATGTATTTTTAAAAAATAACTCATTATTTCTCGGTAACCATGACAAGAATGCAAAACAACTTTCAAAGTATCATATTCCCAAGAACTGTGTGGTAGATTTTATATTGCTTGAAGGCATTAAAACCTGAAACACCATGTTAACATCTCTGATATTTTAGTATTTAAAAAATCCATCAGCCTGGGCACAATGGCTCATGCCTGTAATCCCAGCATTTTGGGAGGCCAAGGTGGGAGGATCACTTGAGCCCAGCCTGAGCAGCAGAGGGAGACTCCATCTCTAAAAATATTAAAAATCGGCTGGGTGTGGTGGTGTGCACCTATAGTCCCAGCTACTCAGGGGGCTGAGGTAGAATTGTGTGAGCCTGGAAGTCAAGGATATAGTAAGCTATGATTGGGCCACTGCACTCCAGCCTGGGCAACAAAGCAAGATTCTTATCTCAAAAATAAATACATATTTTATTGGCATATAATGAACCATTTGGCTAAAATAGAAAAATCACAAGCAGGAAGATACATTCCTCTAGATCAGAGTGGACCTAGCAATAAAGACAAAGGTACCTGTAATCGTTATGTTATTCTTTTATTTCTATCAATTTCTCTAAGACCAGAAGATTGTTCTCTAAGTGGTCCTGTGACCCCTGCTCATAAAACTACAGAGGACATTTCAGAGGAAGTCCAAAGTCTAAAGAGAAGGAACGAATAAAAACAGAAGGCATGGTCTATGGAACCATGACTCAAACATCCACTGTTTGAACTAATTTTTAGTAAAGCAAAAACAAAAAACAAAAAACCAAAAACCAGCCGAGAGAGCACCTGTCTTGAATTTTACACTTTACAAAATACTTAAAAATAAGGCATTTTTAATATGTTAGCTTGTTTTATTTTGTAAAAACTTCCATTTCTAAGCATTCCTAAGACCACTGTTTATTAACACAACTATAGGCAATTAGCTAAGTTATTAAACTAGTTTTAAGGACAATTTTGTATTAAAAATTACAGTTCTTCAATGATCAGTTACCCGGTAACAACTTCAAAGAATTCAGGACTTTAATACAGAGAAGCTGAGGCCAAGCATGGTGGCTCACGCTTGTAATCCCAGCACTTTGGGAGGCCGAGGCAGGTGGATTGCCTGAGGTCAGGAGTTCAAGACCAGCCTGGCTAATAAGGTGAAACCTCGTCTCTACTAAAAATATAAAAATTAGCCAGGTGTGGTGGTGCACACCTGTAATCCCAGCTAATCAGGAGGCTGAGGCAGAGAATCACTTAAACCGGGAGGCGGAGGCTGCAGTGGGCTGAAATCGTTCCACTGCACTCCAGCCTGGGTGAAAGAACAAGACTCTGTCTCAAAACAAAACAAAACAAAACACCGCAGAAGCTGAACCACAGGATCTGAGGAAAATCCAAGATTTAACCCACAAGGATTTCAACAATGACTGTAGCCTGAAGTAATTGGGAATTCCAGTTACATAAAATAATGCTTCAGAGGAAAAATGTTAACTCAGAATGAAATTAAATATTTTAATGCATAACATATTCTGTGTCAAGAACTACTAGTAGAACTACCAATCTCTAAAAACTAGTACTGTAAAAGTTTAAGGAGAAATGGTTCTTCCATTAGGATAAACAACTTGCACCAACAACATTATAATTTGAACAAAAATTCAGTACACATTAGAAATGAACAGTATGATTTTTTGGTTGGTTTGTTTTTTCTTAAGATTAGTTTCACCTTATATAGTTCGATATTTTAAAACACAACATTCTCATTTTCTTTAATAATTCTATGTGTATACACATAAATACACATACACAACAGAAAAAGACTTTGGGAGGCCGAGGCAGGCAGATCATGAGGTCAGGAGTTCAAGACAAGCCTGGCCAACATGGTGAAATGCCATCTGTACTAAAAATACAAAAATTAGGCCGGGTGTGGTGGCTCACGCCTGTAATCCCAGCAGTTTGGGAGGCTGAGGTGGGTGGATCAAGAGGTCAGGAGCTCAAGAGCAGTCTGGCCAAGATGGTGAAACCCCGTCTCTACTAAAAACACAAAAAAAATTAGCCCGGAGTGGTGGTGGGCGCCTGTAATCTCAGCTACTTGGGCGGCTGAGGCCGAGAATTGCTTAAACCTGGGAGGCGGAGGATGCAGTGAGCCGAGATCACGCCATTGCATTCCAGCCTGTGCAAAAGAGCAAAACTCCGTCCAAAACAAAACAAAAAAAAATTAGCCGGGAGTGGTGGTGTGTGCCTGTAATCCCAGCTACTCAGGAGGCTGAGGCAGGAGAATTGCTTGAACCCAGGAGGCGGAAGTTGCAGTGAGCCAAGATCATGCCGCTGCACTCCAACCTGGGTGACAGAGTGAGACTCCATTTCAAAAAAAACAAACATGAAAGAAAAATGTGTACCTCTACCATCACAGTCCATTCATTTTCCTTCTTAGAAGCAATCACTATTAAGTTTCTAGCCTGTTGGTCCAGAAATTTTCTATGCATATACATGACTAAATATACTTAATGTTGTATATATATATTTACTCAACACATTGCGTATACACATTGTTCCACACTCTGCTTTGTTCATGCAATGCATTATTTTGGAGATCATCCCAAATCCAAACACATAGATATATTACATTCTTTTTCACGGTTACATAGTATTCTATTATGTGTTCAAACAATGTATTTTAGAGTATGTATACAGATATTTATAGATTGGTTTCATTTTAAAAATAAAGCAGAGCATTAAATTTTTTTTTTTTTGAGACAGAGTCTCACTCTGTTGCCAGGCTGGAGTGCAGTGGGATAATCTCGGCTCACTGAAATCTCTGCCTCCCGGGTTCAAGTGATTCTCCTGCCTCAGCCTCCGGAGTAAATGGGACTACAGGCGCACGCCACTATGCCCAGAAAATTTTTGTATTTTTAGTAGAGACAGGGTCTATATTTGTTGGCCCTGTTATTCTTGATCTCTTGACCTCATGATCCACCCCCCTCAGCCTCCCAAAAGTACTGGGATTATAGGCGTTAAGACACTGTACCCAGCTTTTTTTTTTTTTTTTTTGAGATGGAGTCTTGCTCTGTCACCCAGGCTGGAGTGCAGTGGCATGATCTCGGCTCACTGTAACCTCTGCCTCCCAGGTTCAAGCAATTCTCCTGCCTCAGTCTCCTGAGCTGCTGGGACTACAGGCATGTGCCACCACGCTCAGGTAATTTTCGCTTTAGTAGAGATGGGGTTTCACCACATTGGCCAGGCTGGTCTCGAACTCCTGACCTCAGGTGATCTGCCCACCTCGGCCTCCCAAAATGCTGGGATTACAGGCATGAGCCACTGTGCTGGCCTAAAATATTTTTAACATATATACTTTTACATAGATATTGAAGGAAGAAGCTGCCTCCTCAGAGAGGAGCATGGTGGTTTGGGTTTAGAGGAGAAAAAGTACAGTTTTTTTTACCAGGTGTAACATACTCTATTTAAAAAATGAAGTTAAAAAATAAAGAACATTAAAAACTATTACATGCTCAACTGAACTTGTAAGATAAATAAGAACATCAAATGAGATGCCATTTTTACTCCATTAGACTTTGAGACTCTCCAAAATGTTTCATAATTCCATCTTGGAGAGATACCAAGGGAAGTCACTCTCATATACTTGATAGTGGGAATGTAAACTGATACAACACACTGGAAAACAATCTGCAACATCTATCAAAATTTAAAATGTTCATACTCATATCCAGCAATTCTACAAATTTGCCCTATCAATATGCTCACGTATAAATTGAGTAATATGCACAATGATAGTCACTATATGCTATACATATTAGGATAAGGCCAGAAACAATCTAAATGTCCAACAGACTGAATAAATTTTAGTATAGCCATATAGTGGATTATAATGCAACTTAAAAAGAATAACCAGTTTGATATACATACTGATATAAACCAATCTACAAAAAATACAAAGTAAAAAAAAAAGAAAGGTAATGTAAAAAACAAAAGTTTATCTATAAGAATATGCTCATAAATTTAACCTAACACTGGAAAGCTACCCAATAAAGAAGTAATAGTAGATGTTGTTTCCCTGTACCTATCCCTAGATACTCAACTCCTTTATCCCTCAAGAGATAAAATAATGTATACTAAAATCTACTTTTCAGTATATGTTATTTTTAAATTTTTTTATTTTTACCTTCCAAGAAACTTCTTGACAATATACACTATTTTGAACCTTTAGAATTCTGCATTATGGGCATAAATTATTTAAGTATTTTAAGTAAAATTTATTGTAAAAAACTATGTACTGTATGACCCATTTTTTATATACAGAAAAAACTGATGGTACAAAACCTGAAATGAAACTTCAATAAGTGTTTTATAAATCATAGCAATAATTCTTACCTAAATAACTGCTGAAAGTTTGGTTTAATAAAGTTTGCTTCAATATTTTGTCGTATGCATATTATATGGGTTATTCCATGTTTCTGTAGTATAGGTAGCTGTAAAAAAAAGCAGGGGGAGGACAGGGAAGATCAATATTTTAAAATATCAAACATCCTCTTACAATATAACACAGATGTTTGAAAATACACAGAACCCAAGTCTCTGCTTAAGTCCAGGGGATTAAAGCTAATTTTATAATACACCTGAAGTGGGTAGCAAGATATTTCAATGATTCAAGACTAATACACTAATGTCCTCAAAAGGTTAACAGGGATATTTCGTACCTATAATTTTAGAGCTTGATGGAGCCTTTATGTAAGATGTTTGGCATAGCACCTGGGACACACAGCAAGTGTTTAATAAATGGTAGTTATAGATATTGACTGCAATCTTTATTCTTTAGAGGGGACTACTAAGACATAAAACAGTTACATTACCAAATACTCGGACATCACTGACCTAGTTAACAGCAGTACCTGAACCCAAATCTCTAGACAACTCCTTGCCTCTCCCAGTATACTTTAAGAGTCAGAATTAATTTACATACTTCACATAATCTAGTTAATCTTTCACCATTTAAAAATTTTCCTGAAGTTAAAAATGGCAACTTCAATGGCATGTTATTATATTCCATACAGGTTGAGTATCCCTTATCCAAAATGCTGGTCCCAAGATAGGACCATAAGTATTTCAGATTTCAGATTTTGAAATATTTGCCTTGGCTGGGCGCAGTGGCTCACGCCTATAATCCCAGCACTTCGGGAGGCCGAGGCAGGCGGATCACGAGGTCAGGAGATCAAGACCATCCTGGCTAACACAGTGAAACCCCGTCTCTACTAAATATACAAAAAATTAGCCAGGCGAGGTGGCGGGCGCCTGTAGTCCCAGCTACTCGGAAGGCTGAGGCAGAATGGCATGAACCCAGGAGATGGAGCTTGCAGTGAGCCAAGATCGCGCCACTGCACTCCAGCCTGAGCGACAGAGCGAGACTTTGTCTCAAAAAAAAAAAAAGAAATATTTGCCTATACATACTGAGATGTCTTGGGGATAGGATCCAAGTTTAAACACAAAATTCATTTATGCTTCACACACACCACATACATATACTCTGAAGGTAATTTCATACAGTCATTTGGTGCATGAAACAAAATTTTGACTGTGACCCATTACATGGGGACAGGTGTGGAGTTCACTTGTGCTTTCATGCTGAAACTCAAAAAGTTTCACTTTGGAGCATTTCAGATTTTTCAGATTAGGGATACTCAACCTGTAGTGCTTTTGGCTCCATACTTAAAAGCAATTTAACATGACAATTCTAGAAATTACCAAAAAATAAATTTTCATTTGCAAGTGATTATAAGTTTAAGTGAGTTTATAGATGTTATTTTATTACCTAGAGCATTAAGTTCCTTGACAGAAAAGATTTGTATTTGTTCACTGATACACAGTATGTGTAAAGTGCATAATACAATCACTTAAGTATCAAGTATGTATAACTAGTTAAGTGTTCAATAATTATCTGTTCAATAAATGAACTAACAAGTCACAATGGCAAGAGAATGAGATAACCTTGAATTTCCTGACACATTCAGTTTAAAATCCTATATATTTAATTCCCATTTCCTGCATTTTAAATAGTACAAAACAGTAGCACTAATAATTCATGAGCAAAGTAAAAAAAATAATAATTTATATGTTATGAACTAAATGTTTGCATCACCTCAAATTCATATGTTGAAATCCTTACCCCCAAGATATGATGGTGGAGTCTCTGGGAGGTAATCAGTTTTAAATTGAGGTCAAGAGGGTAGAAACCTCTATGACAGGATCTGTACCCTTGTAAGAGGCAAGAACTCGTTCTCTTGGCTGTGTGAGGATACAGCAAGAAGGGAGGGATCTGCAAACCAGCAAAAGGGTCCTCACCAGAGCCGGACCATGACTGTGGACTTCCCAGCCTCCAGCACTCAGAGAAATAATGGTCTGTTGTTTAAGCCACCCTGTCTATGGTATTTTTTTGAGCAGCCTGAGCTAAGACAATATAATTTTCAAGTTTTAAGTTTTAATTTCTGCAGCAAGTTTTATGTCAGCATAGATTAGAATTCAATTATCTTTGTATTTGAGTATAACCTGAGTTAGGGAAAGTGAGATAAGCATTTGGTAAGCTTAATAATTAACCAATGTTCTATATTGAGATTTGTGCCAATTCCACAACAAATTCAAAATTAAGTCCTTCGTGTACACTTGATGACCTATGGAGTTTTCTTATCTACTTTATGAATGTGAGAAAGTACAAGATGATGCACATAATTATGTATAAATATGCTTAAACAAGCTTTGAAGGCCCATTAGACTACTACTAAGTAAAAATAAACTATCAAAATAGAGCCCTAACATAACAGCGAATAGAATTATTTTGTACTTTTCAAAGGCAGTTGCTTTTGCACCAACCTAATATAAAGCAAATTATGACCTTACCTCACATTTAAAAACAACAGAAAAACCTTACAAAAAGAAATAGTTTACTTGTTACAAAGGCCCTAAATTTGACTCTTTTATTTAAACTCTATTTGAATTTAATAAAAGATATACTTAAGTAAATGTGGCCAGGCATGGTGGGTCATGCCTGTAATCCCAGTGCTTTGGGAGGCTAAGGTGGGAGGATCACTTCAAGTCAGGAACTTGAGACTAGCCTGGGTAACACAGCCAGACCCCACCTCTACAAAAACTTTGAGAATTAAGCCAGGCATGGTGGTGTGTGCCTGTAGTCCTAGCTACTTGGGAGGCTGAGGCAGGAAGACAGCTTGAGCCCAGGAGTTTGAGGTTACAGTGAGCTATGATAGTACACCACTATATTCCAGCCTGGGTAACAGAGCAAGACCCCACTCCTCTCTCACAAAATAATAATAACAATAAATGAGTGTTTAAAAAGGAGTTAATCCATTTAGGTTTATCTTCATTATTATTTTTTGTTGTTGTTTTCAGATAATGCTATGAAAACAAATATGGGCTATATTATGGTTACCTAGGGTGGGAAATATAAAATACTGCCATAGAGGCTTTTTCTCTGTCTAATAAGACCACGGTGACATTTCAAGAGAAGAAGTTTTGAAGAACTAGACCTTTTTGGTGTGTGTTTTTGTTTCGTTTTGAGACAAAGTCTCACTCCGTCAACCAGGCTGGAGTACAGTGGTGCCATGTTGGCTCACTGCAACCTCTACCTCCCAGGTTCAAGCAATTCTCGTGCCTCAGCCTCGCAAGTAGCTGAGATTACAGACACGTACCACCATAACCAGCTAATTTATGTATTTTTAGTAGAGATGGGGTTTTGCCATGTTGGCCAGGCTGGTATCAAACTCCTGGCCTCATGTAATCTGCCTGCCTCAGGCTCCCATTGAGGAGACAGATCTTTAAACAAATACTTTAATGTGATAAATACTGTATGTATATTTATAAAGTACAATGGAAATTTTAAAAATGAAAATTATCTAAAACAATCTGGAAGACTAGTACTTGGTGAATAGCAAATTATATGGACAATAACTTTGTTTACATCAGTCTTTTACAAAATAAATTATAGCTATGTCTATAGTTACCTGCCCTGTCCTTTCCCTAGTACTTACTTTTACTAACTCCCTATCTTTCCAACTAAGCAGAAAGTCATCAGGATGTCCAAGTTTACTCTTAGCCATGTTTCAGCAGTCAAAAAAAACCTTCGAGTTTCAAAATCAATGACCTTTTAAAACCGGTTAAATTCCTAAGAACATCATTTTAAATTACAGAGATATCAAACACAATTTAAGTATACTGACTTCTGAACAGGCAAAGTATTGGGGAAAGACATTTGTGGTATGTTTCATGTTGTAACTCAAAGAGAATTAGTTGCACTGAATCTTTTAGAAGTGGCAAGAACATATTAAAATGAGATCTACCTATTTTAACTGCAACTGAGTAAGTCCATTAAAGTTTGACTATGTAGAATATCTATAAAGATTGAATATCCCTTATCTAAAATGCCGGGGACCAGAAGTATTTCAGAGTTTGTATTTTTCTGTTTGTTTTGCATATTTGTATTATACTTATAATTGAGCACTCCTAATCCAAAAATCCAAAATCTGAAATACTGCAATGAGGATTTCCTTCGAGTGACATACTGGTGCTCAAAAAGTTCCAAATTTCAGATCAGGGATACCAACCAGCCCCCTAAAGTCTGGCTGGCACAACTACTAAGGTGAATCACTTTCAATTAACACACACAGTCTTACCCTTGATAAGGAAGGTTTAACTAAACATAGAAATTCCTTATTTTGGGCTTTAAGTATACCTCATATTGTTCTGAAGCTATGATTAGCAATTACAGATGTCTAGTATTTTAGAGAGTAAATAAGTTATTAAAGGTCAGTTATCTGGTAAATCTTTCAAACATACAAATTTCATGAGGAAAAAACAAAAACTATGTGATTTGTGGTGAAACACTTGAGAACTACTGGTCTAGTAAAATAAGGAAAGAGGAAGGTACTCCAAAGTGACAATCACTGTTGACAGACAGTACTTGTGGATGCTCCCTAAAATAAAACTCTTTATTGCTAAAAAACTTACCCAAGAAAAGTTGGTTAATAAAAGTCTCTCTTGGTGAATCTAACAAAGTTCATACCTTGCTTTTCATAGCAGATGAGTATGGGCCTAAGAACAATCCAGGTAAAATTTCCTAGAAAAAAAAATTGAGGTATTTACCATCAGCAATTTAAATCTATAAGACTATGTACCATATAACTGAATTTGTGGGTGTATTCCTAGTTGTTAAAACAATTTGCTTAAAAGTTTGTTATTTAGGGAGCATTTCCTATCCACAATGAGCAAATGATTGGGTAGAGAAATGCAGGCATGCTTTATAATATCGAATAAGACACTCAAGTTTTATTTAAACAGCTTTATTTTATATCAACAGCTCTGAAAAGTTGGATATGTGAACTTATAGAGCTTTTTATAAGCAGTTTGGATGGAATTAGTACATTGTAATGTTGCATTTTAGATTAATAAAATATTTTAAATTTTACTTCTATTCTCTGCTAAAATCTGGAAATAAAATAGGCATAAAGGAAATCATCCTTTTAAACCTACACAAAACCTTATTTGGCCAAATCAAAAGCAGCACAAGATACAAGACTGGAACTATTATCTATTTTTTTAATCTTTTTTTTTTTTTTCTTTAAAAAATAGAGATGAAGTCTCAGTATGTTGCCCAGGCTGATAAGGAACTCCTGGGCTCAAGTGATCCTTCTGCCTCAGCCTCCCAAACTGCTGGAATTACAGACATGAACTCCTGTGCCCGACCTAAAACTATTATCTATAGTTAATAGAAGCAAATTATTACTGTAACATAAAAAGTCCAAATTCAAATATTTGTCAGTTAACAAAATTTCAACAATTTAAATATGTACCTTCCAGAAGCTGAATTCAAATTTATTCTATGTAAATTCAATATAGAAAGCTTTCAGTCTGGATATATCACACCCCAGATACTAACAGTAACTTTATAGTTCAGTTCTATAAGTCATAATTATTTGTATATAAAACTGATTTCTCCCACCAGGCTTTTGTGGGCAGAAATTACATTTAGTCATCTTTGCATTCCTCATAGCACCAAACAAAATGCCTCATAGGTACTCACATATTTTTTCAAAGTGAATTTTCATTAAGAGAGAAAACTAACAGATTTTTAGAAGTCATGGGATTCCCAGGAACAAGATACTGCTTAATCCTGGGGCAAACAGACCCCACTGTAAAAGTATGAAATGCAAAATAAAATGAGCTGCTATGAGGGTTAGCTATCATTTAATTCATTCCAAACTGAAAGTATTCAATTTGATCTTCTAAAAGACTTAATTATGGAAGTTGATTGAAAATCGGACACAAAATGAACAATGCTTATTTGTTGTACAGTGAACTCTCCCTATCTACACAAACAGAGAAAGCAAACTGCTTTCAAAAGGAATACAAAGATAGTATCCAATTTTTCACATGAAGAAAAAGAAAGTGACTCATTGGCCAGGTGCAGTGGCTCATACCTGGAAGCCCAGCACTTTGGGAGGCCAAGGTAGGTGATCACCTGAGGTTAGGAGTTCGAGACCAGCCTGACCAACATGGAGAAACCCTGCCTCTACTAAAAATACAAAATTAGCCGGGCGTGGTGGCGCATGCCTGTAATCCCAGCTATTCAGGAGGCTGAGGCAGGAGAATCGCTTGAACCCGGGAGGCGGGGGTTGCAGTGACCCGAGATCGTGCCACTGCTCTCCAGCCTGGGCAACAAGAGCAAGATTAGAAAAGTACAAACTGAGGGACATGCTACAAAATAAGTAACCAATACTCTTCAAAAATGTGAAGCTCTTAAAGGTAAATCCTAAGTTTCCCAGATTAAAGGAGACTGAAAGAACAGTACAATGAAGAGAAATATGTGTTACTAGATTGGATCCTGGTCCAGAAAAAGGACATTAGTCAGAACATAGAGGGGATTTGGATAAGGTCTGTACAGACATTCATTTTACAGTGTTAATAATCATTTATTGATTTTGATTATTAGGTGCATATCTGTAATGTTAATATTTGGGACAGTTGAATGAAAAGCATATGAAGACTTTGCCTATTTTTGGAAGATTTTAGAAAGTCTGAAATTATTTCAAACTTAAACATGAAAAGAAAAGAAATAGAGATCTTTTAGATATTTCTATTAAGTTGCCAAAGTTGAAGATCATTTCCCAACTTATCTTGCCTAATACTGGTCAGAGTAATCTTTCTGGAAATGCTGTTTGTCATGTTTGTGACCTTCTCAAAGCTTTCCAGTGACTTCTCTTATCTGTAGGATGAAGTTCCCATTACGTAGGCTGTCATTCAGTGTCCTCATAGCCTAGCCCTAATCTCCCTTTTTTTTTTGATCCGTGTTGAAGGACTTGACCAATATTTTAGTTTCTTATGGCCAAACTTGTTCTAATTTTTTCTTGCTTGTGTGATGCCCTTCCCGGTCTTCTCAACTGTGGGACTTCAGTCAAGGTGGTGGGAAATATTTTAGAAGAAAAATTATAAAGATAGTTATAGGAAATAGTCACAAACCTTCTTGGAAGTCTGGGGGTTTGCATAGCTTCAGTAAGATGTTTGGCTGAAGGCAGCTGAATTATCTTAAATGCTTAAGGCATAGATACACAAGAATGTAGAGGAGTTTATCTAAATAGCTTGTTT
>JABBCR010000943.1:0-13123 GCA_014849445.1 Cercopithecus mona
CAAACTGAGGGTCATGCTACAAAATAAGTAACCAATACTCTTCAAAAATGTGAAGCTCTTAAAGGTAAATCCTAAGTTTCCCAGATTAAAGGAGACTGAAAGAACAGTACAATGAAGAGAAATATGTGTTACTAGATTGGATCCTGGTCCAGAAAAAGGACATTAGTCAGAACATAGAGGGGATTTGGATAAGGTCTGTACAGACATTCATTTTATAGTGTTAGTAATCATTTATTGATTTTGATTATTAGGTGCATATCTATAATGTTAATATTTGGGAAAGTTGAATGAAAAGCATATGAAGACTTTGCCTATTTTTGGAAGATTTTAGAAAGTCTGAAATTATTTCAAACTTAAACATGAAAAGAAAAGAAATAGAGATCTTTTAGATATTTCTATTAAGTTGCCAAAGTTGAAGATCATTTCCCAACTTATCTTGCCTAATACTGGTCAGAGTAATCTTCCTGGAAATGCTGTTGGTCATGTTTGTGACCTTCTCAAAGCTTTCCAGTGACTTCTCTTATCTGTAGGATGAAGTTCCCATTACGTAGGCTGTCATTCAGTGTCCTCATAGCATAGCCCTAATCTCTCTTTTTTTTTTTGATCCGTGTTGAAGGACTTGACCAATATTTTAGTTTCTTATGGCCAAACTTGTTCTAATTTTTTCTTGCTTGTGTGATGCCCTTCCCGGTCTTCTCAACTGTGGGACTTCAGTCAAGGTGGTGGGAAATATTTTAGAAGAAAAATTATAAAGATAGTTATAGGAAATAGTCACAAACCTTCTTGGAAGTCTGGGGGTTTGCATAGCTTCAGTAAGATGTTTGGCTGAAGGCAGCTGAATTATCTTAAATGCTTAAGGCATAGATACACAAGAATGTAGAGGAGTTTATCTAAATAGCTTGTTTACTTAGGCATTCCTAAAGCCAACATTTAATCTTATGCTGGTGGAGCTACTCTTGGGGAGGTTGGCAATGTCAATTACCTTCTAGTGGTGTTTACTCAAGACCTTTGTCATTTAATCTGTACTAAATAAATATGCACTTCCCTGGCTGATCAGGGCCAAGGCTGTTAACTCTTTACCTGACCCTTCTAGGTATCCGTGAGTGACTCGGCCACCTAGCCTGCTCTTTCACTGGATATTTGTGTCTGAGTGTATTTGTTCATCCATTGCTGGGTCAGGGTCTACCGGTTGGATCCAGACAGTTGGTGTCCCGTGAGAGGACCTGGCATATTGGTGATCAGTTCTGAGATATACCTGCAAATAATCATAACAAAACCTTTGAAAACTAAGGAGAAGACTGTGCAGTTGGTAAGCCAGTAAGTCGATAAGTCAGTAAGTCAGTAGGTCATGGGTGCCCGCTTGGGATCTCCAATTTCGAGGGAATTGTTCAGGGTAGGGTTTTATCACGGGACAACAGTTATCAGCACCACAGCAGCAGTATCTAAACGTATTCAAACAGCTGCTTTAAGCCACTGGAGCCATGTTTTGGAGGCTCAACTAAGGGATCTAATGCAAATTGTATCACTTAACCCATGGTTCCCGAAAGAAGGTAAGCTAGACATAGAGCTTTGGGAACAAGTGCCAAGAAATATTTTTGTTGTTGTTGTTTGAGACAGATACAAGAAACAGAAAAGAGGGAGATGTGGGAGTTCAGTCAGGGTGGTGGAGATGATTTTAGTGGAAAATTATAAAGATAGTTATAGGAAATAGTTGCAAACCTTCTTGGAAGGCCAGGGAGGTTGCATAGCTTCAGTAAAAGATTTGGCTGAAGGCAGCTGAATTCTCTTTAAAGGTGTAGATACATAGGATTGTAAAGGAGTTTACTCAGGTGGTCTTAAGAATAACTTTTGATTATCTGCAGGAGGTCGGTAATGTCAGTCACCCTCTAGTGATGTTTACTCAAGATGTTTGTAATTTAATCTGTACTAAATAAATGCGAAATTAGCTGGCTGATTGGGGCCACTGCTGCTACCTCTTTTCCAGAACTTTCTTGGTATGGGTGAGTGGCTCTGCAGCCCAGCCCATTCTTTAGGTGGATATTTGTGTCTGAGTATATTTGTTCATCTGTCCCTGTTTCAGGGTCTGCCAATCCAACTCAGACACTCAACCTCCTTAATTGCTTTTTGTCCTAAAGCCCATTTCAGACCGTGTCTCTTCATTGATGTTTGTATGGTTATTTCTGTTAGAGGCAGCCAACTTTCCTTTCTTTGAATTTTGGTAGGTATAATTGTGTAGAGTGAAATAAGAGTTTTATTATTATTTAGAAAAAAGAAGCTAATTTATACTGCTCATTAAAAATTTTCTTTTTAAAACAAATCTTAAAATTTTGATTGGAGAAGGATTAGAGATAAAATTGTTGATGTTTGAATTTCATCGTGGTTTTTAAAAAAATGCTTGTTTTAGTTTCAGGGGTACATGTGTCGGTCTGATATGTAGGTAAACCCTTGTCACGGGGGTTTGATGTACAGATTATATCATCAATTAGGTAGTAAGTCTAATACTCAATAATTATTTTTTCTTCTCTTCCTTTGCCTCCAACCCTCCACCCTCAAGTAGGTCCTGGTGTGTGCTGCTCCCGTTGCGTCCATGTATTCTCTCTATTTAGTGCCCACTTATACATGCAATATTTCATTTTCTGGTTCCTGCATTAGTTGCTAAGTATATTATTCTCTAGTTCCATTTATGTTCCTGCAATAGACAAGATCTCATTCTTTTTTTTCATGGATGCATAGTATTCCATGGTGTATATGTATCACATTTTTAAAAATCCAGGTTCCATTGACTGGCATTTAGGTTGATTCCATGTCTTTTCTGTAGCAAATAGTTCTGCAATGAAAATTTGTGTGCATGTGTCTTTATGGTAGAGTGATTTATATTCCTCTGGGTATATAATCTGTAATGAGATTGCTGGGTCTAATGGTAGTTCTGTTTTTAGCTCTTTGCGGAATTGTCACACTGCTTTCCATAATGGTTGAACTAATTGACACTGCCACCAACAGTGTATAAGCATTCCCTTTTCTCTGCAACTTTGCCAGCATGTTATCTTTTGTTTTTTGATACTAGCCATTCTGACTGGTGTGAGATGGTGTCTGGTTGTGGTTTTGATTTATATTTCTCTAATGATCAGAGATATTGAGCTTTTTCATGTGCTGTAGGCCACATGTATAACTTCTTTTGAAACGTGTCTCTCCATGTCCTTTGCCCACTTTTTAATGGTTTATTTTCTTCTCAATTTATTTAAGTTTTGTATAGATGCTGGATATCAGACCTTTGTCCAATGCATAATTTCTGAATATTTTCTCTCATTTCTTAAGTTGTCTGTTCCCTCGGTTGACAGTTTCTTTTGCTGGAAGCATGAGTTTTAGATTCAGAAATGTGAGTCTGAGTCCTGGTTCCACCTTTAATGGGCTCTGAGATAAGGGACAAGTTCATCGATGTTTTGGGACAGTGGTATAATAGTAACTGATTAAAGGGTGATTGTGAGCATTATATGAGGTGCAAACATAAAAGTCCCTAGTGTATAGCAGGGTTTTTCCTCTTCATTTTCATCTACATCTTAAGCTGTATTTTCTCTCATAAAACAAGGTCACATCAATTGTAACTTTAAGTGTGCAATCTAAGTCTAGCTCCTAAAACAAAAGTCTGTTAGGCTTTACACTGATAATGTCTTCCCTTATCTGGATCTGGGAGAAATGGACTGAATCTGATACTTTAAAGATAAAAAAATTTAGCATTGATTTTTCTCTGAGGGCTGCTACCTGCAAGGTTTTACTGACACAAGACCAGCTTTGCTAACTGAACTTCCTTTCTTTCTCCCACGACCTGTATTACCACTAAAACCTGATTTACTGCCATAACCTCGTTTTGGACATGCAGAAATGCAGAAAAATAATCAGCCAGTTAAAGGGTAAAAATATATTAGTCTCAAGTTTCCTGGCTTCTTTCTGTGCATTCTTTCCAGTTGGAGGTTAAAAATCACTGTTTCTTCCACCAAATTTTGATCAATGGGAGAAGATTTGTGTTGGACTAGTCTTGGTGTGTTAATTCTGGTGTACTTTTTAGTGATGTTGGGGTAAGAATATTTTGATTGCTTAGCCTATTTCCTCCCAGGAAAAGTCTTTTCCTTTATCTCTTTCTTTCAGTGTTATTCATAAAGGGAGGTACTGGATAAACTTTTCTCTCATCTTGTCATATGTCCTTGAGGGCTTGATTTGTGACCGAGTCAGAGCACTCACTCTTGGTCTCCACCATCAGGGGGATGAATCATTTTTGAGTCACATTAGTTGACCAGCCTTAACATGGCTGAGAACCTGAGGGTTTTTTATTTTTTCTTTTGTTTTCCTAATGTGTTAAGCTCCCAGGAGGGCTTGTCATAAGAAATCCCATCCATCTTGGACTTTGGTCATCCCAAGTCTTTTTGCTTGGATAGGGCTGTGACAATAGCCCTAGGAAATAGGGCTTTTGCTTTCCTAAGCCTGTCACTGAGAGTACATATTTTATTTTGTTGGGGTGTGGGAAAAGATCATTGGGGTTGGTTTTTCACCAAAGAGGCTGTTGGATTGAGTCACTTAGAATCAATACATCACTGGAAATTCTAATTGTCCATGGCCAGAAGATGGATTCTTTACATTGGGACTTCTAAGTTAAAAAATATTTTAGAGCTCTCTTATTCCAAATGGTTGATCAGAGGATTTAATTTCAAAGAAAGATACCTACCTAATAGTGTTATGGCTAGCCTTAAATTTTCTTTTAACGAAATTACAGAGCAAAAATCTGACCTAAAACAAAGTTAATTTATTTATAAACTCAAACTGCTTGCCTTAGAACCTATGAGAAAATAAGAATAAAATCCACTTTACCTTGTCATCGAATAGTTAAAAATTTTATGCTTTTACTGTTGTATCCTGGATTTAATTTCAGATGAAGGAACAAGCCTTATTTGTTTTGATATTTGTGTGATTTTTGAGTTTTTGAGGTGCTCCTTCACCTCTTTGGAGATGCCTCATAGATGCTTGGCTAAGCCATAATCTTGGTTGAGGCTTATTAGTTTCATTTGGGAACTAATATTTTTGGTTAAAAAAAAATGAAAAGCCAGAAATATCAGCTGTTTGTCCTACCTAAAATCTGATAATAAGAAATCTGAGGCCAGGGGCAGTAGCTCATGCCTGTAATCCCAGCACTTTGGGAGACCAAGGTGGGTGGATCACTAGGTCTGGAGATCGAGACCATCCTGGTTAACACAGTGAAACCCCGTCTCTGTTAAAAATACAAAAAATTAGCCGGACATAGTGGCGCGCGCCTGTAGTCCCAGCTACAGGGGAGGCTGAGGCAGGAGAATGGTGTGAATCCGGGAGGAAGAGGTTGCGGTGAGTTGAGATTGCGCCACTACATTCCAGCCTGGGTGAGAGAGCGAGACTCCATCTTAAAAAAACAAAACAAAACAAAACAAAAAACCTGAAAGTGTTGCAGTAGGTAGCTGGTCAGACATGAGCAGGGCAGGAGAGATCCTTCCACCTCCACACACTAGAAATGTCAAGTGTTCATCACCAGGTGATGGTCAAGTCAAGTGGTTGTTAATTCTAAAGTAATATTGGTTGCAGTTAGGTACAGGGAGATACAGTCTCACAATAGATAGAAAACACCTGAAACAGGTGATCAGCAGCTTCCTGATAAGTTCTCAGAAGTTGAGGAAGTGGGCTCAAATATACACATTAAGAGGCAACATAATAGAGTTTCTGGTATATGACCTTCAGGAACTTTTTTTAATTTTTTTATTTTTTTTACATTTTAGAAGAATTTTTTAGTAACTATGTTTTTAAATTTTTTATTGTTTTATTTTATTTTTAAATCTTTTCTTTCCATAGGATTTTGGGGATTTGGTATTTCATTACATAAATTCTCTAGTGGTGATTTGTGAGATTTTGGTGCACCCATCACCAGAGCAGTAGACACTGAACTGAATTTGTAGTCTTTTATCCCTCACCCCCTTCACAACCTTTTCCCCAAGTCTATTTTATCATTCTTATGCCTTTGCATCCTCGTAGCTTAGCTCCCACTTATGAGTGAGAATATTCAGCGTTTGGTTTTCCATTCCTGAATTACTTCACTTAGAATAATAGTCTCCAGTGTCTTCCAGGTTGCTGCGAATGCCATTAATTCATTCCTTTTATGGCTCAGTAGTATTCAATCATATATATACCACAATTTCTTTATCCACTCATTTATAGTTTACATTCCCACCAGCGGTGTAGACGTGTTCCCTTTTCACCGCTTCCACATCAACATCTATTATTTTTATTTATTTATTTTTGAGATGGATGGAGTCTTGCTCTTTCACCCAGGTTGGAGTGCAGTGGCATGAACTTGGCTCACTGTAACTTCTGCCTCCCAGGTTCAAGCCATTCTTCTGCCTCAGCCTCCAGAGTAGCTGGGATTACAGGCATGTGCCACCTCACCCAGGTAATTTTTTTGTATTTTTAGTAGAGACAGGGTTTCGCCATGTTGTACACGCTGGGGTCAAATCCCTGACCTTAAGTGATTCACCCATCTTGGCCACCTTGGATTATAGGTGTAAGCCACCGTGCCTGTCCAACAACTATTATTTTTTCATTTTTTGATTATGAACATTCTTGCAGGAGTAAGGTAGTATCACATTGTGGTTTTCATTTGCATTCGCCTGATCATTAGTGATATTGAGCATTTTTTCATATGTTTGTTAGCCATTTGTATATCTTCTTTTGAGAATTGTTTATTCACGTACTTAGCCCACTTTTTCATGGGATTGTTTGTTTGGTAATTTGAGTTTTTTGTAGATTCTGGATATTGGTTATCTTTCAGATGTATAGATTGTGAAGATTTTCTTTCACTCTGTGGGTGATATGTTTAGTCTGCTGACTGTAACTTTGCTGTGCAGAAGTTCTTTGGTTTAATGAAGCCTCACCTATTTATTTCTGCTTCTGTTCCATTTGCTTTTGGGTTCTTGGTCCTGAAGTTTTCGCCTAATGCAATGTCTAGAAGGGATTTTCCAATGTCGTCTTCTAGAGTTTTTATAGTTTCAGGTCTTAGATTTAAGTCCTTGATTCATCTTGGGTTGATTTTTGTATAGGTGAGAGATGGGGATCCAGTTTTATTCTCCTACATTCGGCTTGCCAATTATTTCAGCACCATGTGTTGAATAAGGTGTCCTTTTCCCATTTAATGTTTTTGTTTGTTTTGTCAAAGATAAGTTGGCTGTAAGTATTTAGGTTTTTTTCTGGAATCTGTATCCTGTTCCATTGATCTATGTGCCTATTTTTACACCATTACCACGCTATTTGGTGACTATGAACTTAGAGAATTGTTTGAAGTCAGGTGATGTGACACCACCAGATTTGTTCTTTTTCTTAGTCTCGCTTTCGGTATGTTGGCTCTTGTTTGTTTCCATATGAATTTTAGAATTGTTTTTTCTAGTTCTGTGAAGAATGATGGTGGCATTTTAATGGGAATTGCATTGAATGTGTAAATTGCTTTTGTCGGTATGGTCATTTTCACAATAATGATTCTATTCATCCATGAGCATGGGGTGCATTTTCATTTTTTGCGTCGCCCATGATTTCTTTCAGCAGTGTTTTGTAGCTTTTCTTGAGGTCTTTCACCTCCTTGTTTAGATATATTCCTAGTTATTATTTCTTTATGACTGCTGTTGTAAAAGAGGTTCAGTTCTTGATTTGATTCTTTGCTTGGTGACTGTTGGTGTGCAGCAGAGCTACTGATTTGTGCACATTAATTTTGTATACTGAAACTTTGCTGTATTCATTTATGAGTTCTAACAGCTTTTTGGTGGAGTCCTTAGTGTCTTCTAGGTATGTAGTTATATCATCAGCACACAGCGTCAGTTTTACTTCCTCTTTACCAATTTGGATGCCCTTTATTTATTTCCCTTGTTTGATTGATTTGGCTAGGACTTTCAGTACTCTGTTGAATAAAAGTGGTGAGAGCGAGCGGCCATCCTTGTTTTGTTCCCCTGCTGAGAGTGAATGCTTTCAACTTTTTCTCATTCAGTATTATGTTGGCTGTGGGTTTGTGTGCCAATTTTGCTGAGCGTTTTAATCATAAAATGATGCTGGATGTTGTCAAGTACTTTTTCAGTGTCTACTGAGAGGACCATGTGATTTTTAAATTCTGTTTATGTGGTGTACCACATTTATTGACTTGTGTATGTGGAACCATTCCTGCATCCCTAAGGTGAAACCTACTTGATCATGGTGGGTTATGTTTTTGATTCAGTTAGCTAGTCTTTTGTTAAGAATTTCTGCATCTGTGTGCATCACAAATTTTGGTCTGTAGTTTTCTTTGCTATGTCCTTTTCTGGGTTTTGTGTTAGGGTGATACTGGCTTCATAGAATGATTTAGGGAGAATTCCATCTTTTTCTAGCATGTGGAATAGTGTCAAATGAATTGGTACCAACTCTTCCTTGAATGTCTGGTAGAATTCAGCTGTGAATCTGTCTGGTCCTGGAATTTGTTTTGTTGTTAATTTTTAAATTATCTTTTCCATCTTGCTGCTTTTTGTCGGTCTGTTCAGGGTTTTGAATTCTTTCTGATTTAATTTAGGAGGGTTTTATATTTCCAGGAATTTATTCATTCCCTCTAGGTTTTCTAATTTATGCACATACATGTGTTCATAGTACCTTTGAAGGATCTTTTGTGTGGTAATAGCTCCCTTTTCATTTCTAAATGAGCTTATTTGGCTCTTCTCTCTTCTTGGTTAATCTTGCCAATGGTCTATGAATTTTATTTACTTTTCCAAAAAGCCAGCTTTACATTTTATTTATAGTGTGTATTATTTTGTTTCAACTTCACTTAGTTCTGCTCTAATCTTGGTTATTTTCTTTCTTCTACTGGGTTTGGCTTTGGTGTCTTCTTGTTTCTTGAATTTCAAGAAATGTAACCTTAGATTATCTATTTGGGCTCTTTCAGTCTTTTTGATGTAGATATTTAAAGCTATGAACTTTTAACACACTCTGCAGAATTCCAGATGTTTTGATAGGATGCATCACTATTGTTCAGTTCAAAGAATTTTCAAATTTCCATATTGGTTTCATATTTGGCCCAATGATCATTCAGGATCAAGTTATTTATTTTCCATGTGTTTCCACGGTTTTCAAGGTTCCTTTGGAATTGATTTCCAGTTTTATTCTACAGTTGTCTGAGAGAGTACTTCATATAATTTCAATTTTTGTTTTTTTATTGTACTTTAAGTTCTAGAGTACATGTGCACAACGTGCAGGTTTGTTACATATGTATACTTGTGCCATGTTGGTGTGCTGCACCCATCAACTCGTCAGCACCCATCAACTTGTCATTTACATCAGGTATAACTCCCACTGTCATCTCTAGCCCCTCCCCATAATAGGCCCCAGTGTGTGATGTTCCCCTTCCAGAATTCAAGTGATCTCATTGTTCAATTCCCACCTATGAACGAGAGCATACGGTGTTTGGTTTTCTGTTTTGCGATAGTTTGCTGAGAATGATGGTTTCCAGCTGCATCCATGTCCCTGCCAAGGACATGAACTCATCCTTTTTTAAGGCTGCATAGTATTCCATGGTGTATATGTGCCACATTTTCTTAATCCAGTCTGTCACTTATGGACATTTGGGTTGATTCCAAGTCTTTGCTATTGTGAATAGTGCCACAATAAACATACGTGTGCATGTGTCTTTATAGCAGCATGATTTATAATCCTTTGGGTATATACCCAGTAATGGGATGGCTGGGTCATATGGTACTTCTAGTTCTAGATCCTTGAGGAATCCCCATACTCTTTTCCACAATGGTTGAACCAGTTTACAATCCCACCAACAGTGTAAATGTGTTCCAATTTCTCCACATCCTCTCCAGCACCTGTTGTTTCCTGATTTTTTAATGATTGCCATTCTAACTGGTGTGAGATGGTATCTCATTGTAGTCTTGATTTGCATTTCTCTGATGGCCAGTGATGATGAGCATTTTTTCATGTGCCTGCTGGCTGTATGTATGTCTTCTTTTGAGAAATGTCTGTTCATATCCTTTGCACACTTTTGTTTGTTTTTTTCTTGTAAATTTGTTTGAGTTCTTTGTAGGTTCTGGATATTAGCCCTTTGTCAGATGAGTAGATTGCAAACATTTTCTCCCATTCTGTAGGTTGCCTGTTCACTCTGATGGTAGTTTCTTTTGCTGTGCAGAAGCTCTTTAGTTTAATTAGATCCCATTTGTCAATTTTGGCTTTTGTTGCCGTTGCTTTTGGTGTTTTAGACATGAAGTCCTTGCCCATGCCTATGTCCTGAATGGTATTACCTAGGTTTTCTTCTAGGGTTTTTATGGTTTTAGGTCTAACATTTAAGTCTCTAATCCATCTTGAATTAATTTTTGTATAAGGAGTAAGGAAAGGATCCAGTTTCAGCTTTCTACTTATGGCTAGCCAATTTTCCCAGCACCATTTATTAAATAGGGAATCCTTTCCCCATTTCTTGTTTTTTGTCAGGTTTGTCAAAGATCAGACGGCTGTAGATGTGTGGTATTATTTCTGAGGACTCTGTTCTGTTCCATTGGTCTATATCTCTGTTTTGGTACCAGTACCATGCTGTTTTGGTTACTGTAGCCTTGTAGTATAGTTTGAAGTCAGGTAGCGTGATGCCTCCAGCTTTGTTCTTTTGACTTAGGATTGTCTTGGCAATGCGGGCTCTTTTTTGGTTCCATATGAACTTTAAAGCAGTTTTTTCCAATTCTGTGAAGAAACTCATTGGTAGCTTGATGGGGATGGCATTGAATCTATAAATTACCTTGGGCAGTATGGCCATTTTCACGATATTGATTCTTCCTATCCATGAGCATGGTATGTTCTTCCATTTGTTTGTGTCCTCTTTTATTTCACTGAGCAGTGGTTTGTAGTTCTCCTTGAAGAGGTCCTTTACATCCCTTGTAAGTTGGATTTCTAGGTATTTTATTCTCTTTGAAGCAATTGTGAATGGAAGTTCATTCCTGATTTGGCTGTTTGTCAGTTATTGGTGTATAAGAATGCTTGTGATTTTTACACATTGATTTTGTATCCTGAGACTGCTGAAGTTTCTTATCAGCTTAAGGAGATTTGGGGCTGAGAAGATGGGGTTTTCTAAATATACAATCATGTCATCTGCAAACAGGGACAATTTGACTTCTTCTTTTCCTAACTTAATGCCCTTTATTTCTTTCTCTTGCCTGATTGCCCTAGCCAGAACTTCAAACACTATGTTGAATAGGAGTGGTGAGACAGGGCATCCCTGTCTTGTGCCAGTTTTCAAAGGGAATGCTTCCAGTTTTTGCCCATTCAGTATGATATTGGCTGTGGGTTTGTCATAAATAGCTCTTATTATTTTGAGATACGTTCCATCAATACCGAATTTATTGAGAGTTTTTAGCATGAAGGGCTGTTGAATTTTGTCAAAGGCCTTTTCTGCATCTATTGAGATAATCATGTGGTTTTTGTCTTTGGTTCTGTTTATATGCTGGATTACGTTTATTGATTTGCATATGTTGAACCAGCCTTGCATCCCAGGGATGAAGCCCACTTGATCATGGTGGATAAGCTTTTTGATGTGCTGCTGGATTCGGTTTGCCAGTATTTTACTGAGGATTTTTGCATCGATGTTCATCAGGGATATTGGTCTAAAATTCTCTTTTTTTGTTGTGTCTCTGCCAGGCTTTGGTATCAGGATGATGTTGGCCTCATCAAATGAGTTAGGGAGGATTCCCTCTTTTTCTATTGATTGGAATAGTTTCAGAAGGAATGGTACCAGCTCCTCCTTGTACCTCTGGTAGAATTCAGCTGTGAATCCATCTGGTCCTGGACTTTTTTTTGGTTGGTAGGCTATTAATTATTGCCTCAATTTCAGAGCCTGCTATTGGTCTATTCAGGGATTCAACTTCTTCCTGGTTTAGTCTTGGGAGAGTGTGAGTGTCCAGGAAATTATCCATTTCTTCTAGGTTTTCTAGTTTATTTGCGTAGAGGTGTTTATAGTATTCTCTGATGGTAGTTTGTATTTCTGTGGGGTCAGTGGTGATATCCCCTTTATCATTTTTTATTGCATCTATTTGATTCTTCTCTCTTTTCTTCTTTATTAGTCATGCTAGCAATCTATCAATTTTGTTGATCTTTTCAAAAAACCAGCTCCTGGATTCACTGATATTTTGGAGGGTTTTTTATGTCTCTTATCTCCTTCAGTTCTGCTCTGATCTTAGTTATTTCTTGCCTTCTGCTAGCTTTTGAATGTGTTTGCTCTTGCTTCTCTAGTTCTTTTAATTGTAATGTTAGGGTGTCAATTTTAGATCTTTCCTGCTTTCTCTTGTGGGCATTTAGTGCTATAAATTTCCCTCTACACACTGCTTTAAATGTGTCCCAGAGATTCTGGTATGTTGTACCTTTGTTCTCATTGGTTTCAAAGAACATCTTTATTTCTGCCTTCATTTCGTTATGTACCCAGTAGTCATTCAACAAAAATTTGTTGGGCGTAGTGGCAGGCACCTGAAATCCCAGCTACTCAGGAGGCTGAAGGAGGAGGATCACTTGAACCCATGAGGTGGAGAGTGCAGTGAGCTGAGATCATGCCATTGCACTCCAGCCTGGACGACATGGGTGACACTCTATCTCAAAAAAAAAAAAAAGAAGACCCAGACATAGCATATAAGTACACTAATCATTAGGGAAATACAAGTTAAAGTCACAATGAACTACCACTATCCAACTATTATTAGTCCAGCTAAAAATAATAAAATAGGCCAGGCACAGCGGCTCACACCTATAATCACAGCACTTTGGGAGGCTGAGGTGGTTGGATCATCTGAGGTCAGGAGTTCAAGATCAGCTTGGTCAATGTGGTGAAGCTCTGTCTCTACTAAATATACAAAAAATTAGCTGGGCATGATGATGGGCACCTGTAATCCCAACTACTCCAGAGGCTAAGGTAGGAAAATCTCTTGAACCTAGGAGGCAGAGGTTGCAGTGAGCGAAGGTCGCTCCATTGCACTCCAGCCTGGGCAACAAGAGTAAAATTCCATCTCAAAAATAATAATAATAATAATAATAATAACAACAACATACTGATAATATAATATTAAATGTTGAACTG
>JABBCR010000861.1:0-25000 GCA_014849445.1 Cercopithecus mona
TGGGCGTAGTGGCAGGCACCTGAAATCCCAGCTACTCAGAAGGCTGAAGGAGAAAGATCACTTGAACCCAGGAGGCAGAGGTTGCAGTGAGCCAAGATCACACCATTGCACTCTAGCCTGGGCGACAAGGGTGACACTCTATCTCAAAAAAAGAAAAAGAAAGGAAAAGAAAAGAAGATCCAGACATGGCAAATAAACACACATGAAAAGATGCTCAACTAACTAGTCATTAGGGAAATACAAGTTAAAGTCACAATGAGCTACCACTATCCAACTATTAGTCCAGCCAAAAATAATAAAATAGGCCAGACGCAGTGGCTCACGCCTGTAATCCCAGCACTTTGGGAGGCCGAGGCGGGTGGATCACCTGAGGACACGAGTTCAAGACCAGCCTGACCAACGTGGTGAAACCCCATCTCTACTAAAAATACAAAAATTAGCTGGGTGTGGTGGTGCACACCTGTAATCCCAACTACTCAGGAGGCTGAGGCAGGAGAATCGCCAAACCTGGGAGGCGGAGGTTGCAGTGAGCCAAGATCACACCATTGCACTCTAGCCTGGGCGACAAGGGTGACACTCTATCTCAAAAAAAGAAAAAGAAAAGAAAAGAAAAGAAGACCCAGACATGGCAAATAAACACACATGGAAAAGATGCTCAACTAACTAGTCATTAGGGAAATACAAGGTAAAGTCACAATGAACTACCACTATCCAAGCAAAAATAATAAAATAGGCCAGATGCAGTGGCTCACACCTGTAATCCCAGTACTTTGGGAGAATGAGGTGTTTGGATCATCTGAGGTAAGGAGTTCAAAACTAGCTTGGCCAACATGGAGAAACTCTGTTTCTACTAAAAATACAAAAAATTAGCTGGGCATTATGATGGTCACCTGTAATTCCAACTACTCCAGAGACTGAGGTAGGAAAATCTCTTGAACCAGGGAGACAGAGGTTGCAGTGAGCAGAGGTTGCTCCATTGCACTCCAGTCTGGGCAACAAGAGTGAAATTCCATCTCAAAATAAATAAATAAATAAAATAATAACATACTGATAATATGAAATGCTGAACTGGAGTTCTCATATATTGATGGTGTGATTGCAAAGTGGTACAATCATTTTGAAAAGCAGACCTCCAATCCACACCTGGGTATTCACCCAAAAGAAATGAAAACATGTCCACAGACCTCTTGATAAATATTATACATAATCTATACATAATCACCAAAATCTCAGCCAGGTACAGTGGCTCACGGCTATAATCCCAGCACTTTAGGAGGCCAAGATTGGAGGATTGCTTGAGACCAGGAGTTCGAGACAAACCTGGCCAACATGGTGAAACCCCATCTCTATTAAAGATACAAAAATTTAATGGGCATAGTGGCAGGCACCTGAAATCCCAGCTACTCAGGAGGCTGAGGCAGGTGGATCACCTGAGGTTAGGAGTTCAAGACCAGCCTGACCAACGTGGTGAAACCCCATCTCTACTAAAAATACAAAAATTAGCTGGGCATTATGATGGTCACCTGTAATCCCAGCACTTTAGGAGGCCAAGATTGGAGGATTGCTTGAGACCAGGAGTTCAAGACAAACCTGGCCAACATGGTGAAACCCCATCTCTACTAAAAATACAAAAATTTAATGGGCATAGTGGCAGGCACCTGAAATCCCAGCTACTCAGAAGGCTGAAGGAGAAAGATCACTTGAACCCAGGAGGCAGAGGTTGCAGTGAGCAGAGGTTGCTCCATTGCACTCCAGTCTGGGCAACAAGAGTGAAATTCCATCTCAAAATAAATAAATAAAATAATAACATACTGATAATATTAAATGTTCAACTGGAATTCTCATACATTGATGACATGATTGCAAAGTGGTACGATCATTTTGAAAAGCAGACCTCCAATTCACACCTGGGTATTCACCCAAGAGAAATGAAAACATGTCCACAGACCTGTTGATGAATTTTATTAGACTTCTATTCATAACAACCAAAATCTCAGCCAGGCACAGTGTCTCACAGCTATAATCCCAGCACTTTGAGACGCCAAGGCGGGAGGATTGCTTGAGACCATGAGTTCGAGACCAGCCTGGGGAACACAGTGAGACCCTATCACTACTAAAAATACAAAAATTTAATGGGCATAGTGGCAGGCACCTGAAATCCCAGCTACTCAGGAGGCTGAGGCAGGTGGATCACATGAGGTGAGGAGTTCAAGACCAACCTGGCCAACATGGTGAAACCCCATCTCTACTAAAATACAAAAATTAGCTGGGCATTATGATGGTCACCTGTAATCCCAGCACTTTGGGGGCTGGGGCAGGTGGATCACCTGAGGTTAGGAGTTCAAGACAAACCTGGCCAACATGGTGAAACCCCATCTCTACTAAAAATACAAAAATTAGCTGGGCATTATGATGGTCACCTGTAATCCCAGCTCTTTGGGAGGCTGAGGCAGGTGGATCATGAGGTCAGGAGTTCAAGACAAACCTGGCCAACATGGTGAAACCCCATCTCTACTAAAAATACAAAAATTAGCTGGGCATTATGATGGTCACCTGTAATCCCAACTACTCCAGAGGCTGAGGTAGGAAAATCTCTTGAACCAGGGAGACAGAGGTTGCAGTGAGCCAAGATCACACCATTGCACTCTAGCCTGGGCGACAAGGGTGACACTCTATCTCAAAAAAGAAAAGAAAAGAAAAGAAAAGAAAAGAAAAGAAGACCCAGACATGGCACATAAACACACATGGAAAAGATGCTCAACTAACTAGTCATTAGGGAAATACAAGGTAAAGTCACAATGAACTACCACTATCCAAGCAAAAATAATAAAATAGGCCAGATGCAGTGGCTCACACCTGTAATCCCAGTACTTTAGGAGGCCAAGATTGGAGGATTGCTTGAGACCAGGAGTTCAAGACAAACCTGGCCAACATGGTGAAACCCCATCTCTACTAAAAATACAAAAATTAGCTGGGCATTATGATGGTCACCTGTAATCCCAGCACTTTGGGGGCTGGGGCAGGTGGATCATGAGGCCAGGAGTTCAAGACCAGCCTGACCAACGTGGTGAAACCCCATCTCTACTAAAAATACAAAAATTAGCTGGGCATTATGATGGTCACCTGTAATCCCAGCACTTTAGGAGGCCAAGATTGGAGGATTGCTTGAGACCAGGAGTTTGAGACCAGACTGGAAAAACACGATCTATGAAATCTATGAACCTATGGGATGTCCAAACTCTGCCCCTCCTTGAAACCTCCACTGTGGGGTTGAAGGTTGGGGGAATAACATCTTCAAACAGGGCATTTCTGCATCACTGCACTCCAGCCTGGGTGACATAATGAGACTCTGTCTCAAAAAAGAAACAAAATCAATCAATCAATCAATTAATAAAACAAAATAACCACTGTTAATATTTGGTGCTTGTACTTAGTCCCACTTCTCTATTTTTGCTTTTGCTGCCTATGCTTTTGGTGTCATGTCTAAAAAATCAAGTCAAATCTATGCCATTAAGCTTTTCCTCATGTTTTCTAGGAGTCTTAGTGTCCGGTCTTATATTTAACTCATTTTGGGTTGGTCATTGTGGATGGTGTAAGAAAAGGGTACAATTTCATTCTTTTGCATGTGGAGATTGTTTTCCCAGGGCCATATGTTGAAGAGACCCTCTGTCCCCATTGTGTGTTCTCCCCATTGTGTGTTCTTGGCACCCTCAGGGAAGATCAGTTGACTGTGTATGTGTGGGTTTATTTCTGGTATCTCTATTCTGTTCCATTGCTGTATATATCTGTATTTATCATAAGAATTTTGGATAAGTCTCACTTATCCAGAACTCCAGGTGATACCTCACAAGAAAGACTGCTACACCGTGATGCATTGGCAAGACTGCAACTTTAAGAAGTGTGACTTTTATTGCTGTTGAATTATTTTATCTCATACCCAATTGAAAGTAAAGGCTATAAAGTGCTTAGGTTGAACACAAAGTCCTCTGCCATAGGGAACACCTTCGGCAGCCACACTAGCAGAGGGACGGGTGCTAATGGTGGAGTGGATGGCTCTTCGCTTCTGACAGGGTGTCTGCTTATGTGTTAAACAAAATAGCACAGTATATATTTCATTAAGAAATCTGCTAAAAAATGAAATAAAATAGGCCAGATGCAGTGGCTCACACCTGTAATCCCAGCTCTTTGGGAGGCTGAGGCAGGTGGATCATGAGGCCAGGAGTTCAAGATAAGCCAGGGCAACATGGCAAAACCCTATCTCTACTAGAAATACAAAAATTAGCCAGGCATGGTGGCTCACAACTGTAATCCCAGCACTTTGGGAGGCCAAGATTGGAGGATTGCTTGAGACCAGGAGTTCAAGATAAGCCAGGGCAACATGGCAAAACCCTATCTCTACTAAAAATACAAAAATTAGCCAGGCATGGTGGCTCACGCCTGTAATCCCAGCACTTTAGGAGGCCAAGATTGGAGGATTGCTTGAGACCAGGAGTTCAAGACCAGCCTGACCAACGTGGTGAAACCCCATCTCTACTAAAAATACAAAAATTAGCCAGGCATGGTGGCTCACGGCTATAATCCCAGCACTTTAGGAGGCCAAGATTGGAGGATTGCTTGAGACCAGGAGTTCGAGACCAGACTGGAAAAACACAATCTATGAAATCTATGAACCTATGGGATGTCCAAACTCTGCCCCTCCTTGAAACCTCCACTGTGGGGTTGAAGGTTGGGGGAATAACATCTTCAAACAGGGCATTTCTGCATCCCAGTGCCACAACTTTGGATCAAGGCAAGCATGGTGGCTGCAATTTATAAGGGGAGGACTGCTCTGCCTCAGGTCACATGGTTAATACTCTTCAGGTGGCCCAGACTCCGTGTCTAGTGTTCTTTCCATGATCCTCCAACACACACATGCCTCCCTGGGTGCGGGATGTGGGTAGTTTTTACTGTGATCTCTGTCCACTCCACAGGGGGGCTCTGAGACACGGCTCTCTGTCAGGTGGGCCCTGGGCTCATGGGACAAGATGATCAGCTCCTCCCATAGGAAGATATTCCGAAGGGACCCAGAGCTTCCCAAGAATGCCTCCAACATCTACCCACAAGGAGTTCGGCAAAAATGGTCTTCACTGGTAGAAAGAGATCAGAGCATTCAGATTATTCTCCTGCCTCTTGGATGGAGACCATCAGCATACCAAGGTCTCCCGAAGCCTTTGCACTCATGAAGCCTATTTAAACGTGGTTTCCAAACACGCTCAACTAGGAAACTCTCTTTCATGTAATCCCTACATATATCCTACAGAACTAGTGTTTCTGCACCCTAGAACAATGCTATTCACTTCCTTGCACTTAGACGTTGATTTTTTAATGACTTAAGAAAACTTGTTTCCGAGAAAAAATAATACATGTAATATGCTAACATTTATGTAAAAACAGAGGCAGATATGTCTATCCATATTATTTGTAGATTTATAAACTATCTATGGAAGGATTGGAAAACTGGTCACTGCAGCCATTTCCAGAGAAAGGCAGTCAGTGGCTGGGATAGGGAAATAAGAGACTTTTTCCTGTATATCCTTTCATACTATGGGAATGTGTTACAGGAGCAACCCATCAAGCGAAACTCCAATTCAAATAAAAGGTACTAAAAGTAACATATATTTAAAAATCAAAAACATGCTGGGCGTAGTGGCTCAAGCCTGTAATCCCAGCTCTTTGGGAGGCTGAGGCAGGTGGATCATGAGGCCAGGAGTTCAAGACCAGCCTGACCAACGTGGTGAAACCCCATCTCTACTAAAAATACAAAAATGAGCTGGGCATGGTGTCAGGCAACTGTAGTCCCAGCTACTCAGGAGACTGAGGTAGGAGAATTGCTTGAACTCTGGTGGCAGAGGTTGCAGTGAGCCAGGATCGCACCACTGCACTCCAGCCTGGGCAACAGAGGGAGACTGTCTCAAAACAAACAAACAAACAACAACAACAACAAAAAACAGCAAAAAGCAGAAACATTTACAAGTGCATGTGCACACGTACACACACACCCCACAGCCATACTCCACACTAGAGATAAAATAACCACTGTTGGCCAGGCACGTGGCTCATGCCCATAATCCCAGCGCTTTGGGAAGCCAAGGCAGCAGATCACCTGAACTCAGGAGTTCAAGATAAGCCAGGGCAACATGGCAAAACCCTATCTCTACTAGAAATACAAAAAATTAGCCAGGCGTGGTGGCTCACAACTGTAATCCCAGCTACTTGGGAGGCTGAAGCATGAGAATCGCTTGAAGCAGGAAGGTGGAGTTTGCAGTGAGCCAAGATCACACTAGTGCACTCCAGCCTGGGTGACAGAATGAGACTCTGTCTCAAAAAAAGAAACAAAAATCAATCAATCAATCAATCAATTAATTAATAAAACAAAATAACCACTGTTAATATTTGGTGCTTGGGCCGGGAGCAGTAGCTCATGCCTGTAATCCCAGCCCTTGAGCCCAGCCTGGGCAACATGGTGGAACCTCATCTCTACCAAAAAAGAACAAAAACAAAAAACAAAAAACAAAAATTAGCCAGGCTCATAACCCAGTCTCAAAATAAATAAATAGATAAAAATTTAAAAATAAAGTGAAATAAAATAAATATTTGGTGCTTGTACTTAGTCCCACTTCTCTATTTTTGCTTTTGCTGCCTATGCTTTTGGTGTCATATCTAAAAAATCATGTTAAAATCTATGCCATTAAGCTTTTCCCCATGTTTTCTAGGAGTCTTAGTGTCCGGTCTTATATTTAACTCATTTTGGGTTGGTCATTGTGGATGGTGTAAGAAAAGGGTACAATTTCATTCTTTTGCATGTGGAGATTGTTTTCCCAGGGCCATATGTTAAAGAGACCCTCTGTCCCCGTTGTGGGTTCTCAGCACCCTCAGGGAAGATCAGTTGACTGTGTATGTGTGGGTTTATTTCTGGTATCTCTATTCTGTTCCATTGCTGTATATATCTGTATTTATGCTGGTAACATATGTTTTAATTACTACATCTTTGTAATACATTTTGTTTATTGTTTTGCTTGTGTGTGTGTGCTTTTTTTTTTTTTTTTTTGAGATGGAGTCTCACTCTGTGTAGTGGTGCAATCTCAGCTCACTGAAACCTCTGCCTCCTGGGTTCAAGTGATTCTCCTGCCTCAGCCTCCAAAGTAGCTGGGATTACAGGTGCCCACCACCACGCCCGGCTAATTTTTGTATTTTTAGTAGAAATGGGGTTTTGCCATGTTGGCCAGGCTGATCTCAAACTCCTGACCTTAGGTAATCCACCCGCCTTGGCCTGCCAAAGTGCTGGGATTATAGGCATGAGCCACCACACCCAGGCTGTAATGTATTTTGAAATCAGGAAGTGTGATGCTTCAAGCTTTGTTTTTTACTGTTGTTTTTTTCAGGCAGCCCCCAAGCCAGAGAGACTCCCAGCTGTGTTTTTCTTTCTCAAAGTCATTTCTGGCAGAGGCCAAAGCGGGAGGATTGCTTGAGCCCAGGAGTTCAAGAACAGCTTTGGTAAAAGAGCGAGACCCTGTCTCTACGAAAAAATTAAAAATTAGCCAGGTGTGGTGGCATGCACCTCTGGTCCCAGATACTTCTGAGGCTGAGGTGGGAGAATCGCTAGAGCCCAGGACATCAAGGCTGCAGTGAGCTGTGATTGCACTGTTGTACTCTAGCCTACGTGACATGGCAAGACCCTGTCTCAAATAATAATAATTGTTTTGGCTATTTTGGGATCCTTTGTGAGTCCATATGAATTTTAGAATTGTTTTTCCTATTTGTGTAAAAAAGCTGTTGGGATTTTGATAGGGATTGCATTGAATCTGTAGTTCACTTTGGGGAGTATGAACATTTACAAAATACTAAGTCTCCCAATCCATGGATATGCGATGAAATTACTTCAACACAATAAAGGTCATATGTGAAAAGCCCACAGCTACCATCATACTCAACAGTGAAAAACTGAACACTTTTCCTCTAAGACTGGGAAGAAAACACAGATGCCCACTCTTGCCACTTCTTTTCAACACAGTACTGGAAGTCCTACCCAGAGGAATTAGGCAAGAAAAACAAATAAAAGACATCCAGATCAGAAAAGAGGTAAACCAGATCATCTCTGTTTGCAGATGACACGATCTTACATAGGAAATCCTAAAGACGCCACACACAAAAATTGTTAGAACTAATACGTTCTGTAAAGTTACAGAACACACAATGAACATAAAATTGGTTGCATTTCTATACATTAACAATAAACTATCCACAAAGGAAATTAAGAAAACAATCCTAGCTCATGCCTGTAATCGCATCACTTTAGGAGGCCGAGGCGGGAGGATCGCTTGAGCCCAGTTCAACACTAGCCTAGGCAACATGGTGAAACACCATCTCTATTAAAAATACAAAAATTAGTCGGGTGTGGTAGCGCCTGCCTGTAGTCCCAGCTACTGGAGAGGCTGAGATGGGAGGATCACTTAAGCCTGGGAGGTCGAGGCTGCAGGGAGCCATGATAACACCACTGCACTCCAGTCTGGGTGACAGAGCCAGACCCTATCTCAAAAAAGGAAAAAAGAAAAAAAAAAAGAAGCAAAATGAAAACAATCCCATTAACCACATCATCAAAGAGAATAAAATACTTAGGAATAAACTTAACTAAGGAGGTAAAAGACAGGCATGCTGAAAACTATAAACACTGATGAAAGAAATTAAAGAAGGCACAAATAGATGTAAAGACATGCTGGGGTTTGTACTGCGCACTTTTCAAATTGTTTGCATAGATGGTATCTTATTGGAGTCCGATGCCAAATCTGTGCAGTAGAAAGGGCAGGTGGAATACTCGCCAACACATGAGGCAACCAAGGCCCCAAGAGGACTGGATGAGAAGCTGGTAACTCAGCTGCTCAGTGACAAGGGGTCAGATCCTAGGTGTCCTGCATGGCTCTTGAGGTCTTTCTCAGATGTCAGATCTGCCACTGAACAAGCACCATGGGCACTCTGGTAGGCCCATGGGGGCTTACATCACCCTTCCAAGGCACCACCATTCCAGACAACCACTGATGAAAGATAAGGCATACTTCAGGCTGGGAAGTATCTACCATGTATATCATGTAAACAGGATTATAAATATAATCACATACATGCACTTTATTGCATAATACTCTTCAGTGGCCTCAGGCTCAGATGCATGAGTAGAGTACTTAGGGCCCATTTCACGTCAGCTCCTCTGCAGGCCCTTTGTGCCAATGTCCACCTCCCACTCCATGCTCCAGCTGCACCCAGAAGCTTGTGGTTCCCCATGTGGGTCATACAACTGGGACACATGCCCTCCCTCTCAACTTAAAATGTGCTTCTCACTACACTAACATCTACTTATTCTGCGTATCTTAGTTTAGGCATCACTTCCTCCAGGAAGTCTTCCTTGAAGACACATACACATATGCATGGGATTCTTGATCTGCTATCCTTTTATTGCTCCCCATAACTGTGTCAAGGATCGCTTGGACCCTGGAGGTCAACGCTGCTGTTAGCTGTAATCACGCCACTGCACTCTGGCCTGGGTGACACAGCAAGACATCCTATCTCAAAAAAAAATTAATTAATTAATAAAATAATAAAACCCAAGGATTGGCTGCATGCAGTTGGCTCACATCTATCATCCTAGCACTTTGAGAGACTGAGGGAAGAGGATCACTTGAAGCCAGGAGTTCAAGACTAGTCTGGGAAACGTAGCAAGATCCCCATCTCTCCAAAAAAAAAAGAAACATTTTATCTGGGTGTGGTGGTGCATGCCTGTAGTCCCAGCTGCTCAGGAGACTGACACAGGAGGATCACTTTAGCCCAGGAGTTCAAGGCTGCAGTTAGCTATGATCACGCCATTGCTCTCCAGCCTGGATGACAGGGTGAAACGCTGTATCTAAAAAATAATAATAAAGCCAGCTGAGTGCAGTGGCTCATGCCTGTAATCCCAGCACTTGGGGAGGCCAAGGTGGGCTGATCACGTGGGGTCAGGAGTTTGAGACCAGCATGGCCAACATGGAGAAACCCCGTCTCTGCTAAAAATACAAAAATTAGCTGGGCATGGTGGCAGATGCCTGTAATCACATCTACTCAGGAGGCTGAGGGAGGAGAATCACTTGAACCCAGGAGGCGGAGGTTGCAGTGAGCCGAGATCATGCCACTGCACTCTGCCTGGGTGACGCAGTGAGACTCCATCTCAAAAAAAAAAGAAAGAAAAAAAAAGAAAAAGTAAAAGAAAAAAAATTCAGAATAGTGGTTATCTCTGAGGATTGAAGCAGAGCTGACTGGGAAAGGGCAGGAGGGAACTTTCTGGGGTAATGGTAATGTTCTAATCCTGCTAGGAATGTGGGTGACACACATGTATGCATTTGAAAAATTTATCAAATAGTAAACTTAAGATGTGTGCATTTCCCTAAATATAAATTTCACCTACAAAATTCCATTAGCTACGAAGTGCTACAAGATGCCCTACTGCCATTCAAGGTAGGACTTCAGAAATAAGACAATAGGAATGAGACCACTCCCTTTCCTCACCATTTGTATACGCTCCACCACACCATTCCCTAAGTCACAGAACAAATAAGAACAGTGGTCCAGAGACTTGCCCAATTCTTGCAGCATCAGGCACCGAGTACCCGAGCACTGTTCTTCCTCTCCCAATCCAGATCCCAGGATAGAGTCTGAAACCAGTCAACATCTAGCATTAGTGCCGATACTACACTCTACACTCCTAGAGTACCTGCAATTTTGCCTCAATATCTCTCTGTGATTGGAAGGCCATGCTCAGAGGGGTTTGGGAAATAAGGTAGGAGGAGCACGAGGAGAGGTGGAAGATCCTCCCATCATTTCCCTTTGGCCAACCTGATGTGCCTGATCTTCAGCACCTCCCAAAGCACAAAGAACTCCTGCCTAACTAAAGGCAGAACCTGCAGTACCCAGAGAAGTCACTGTGGGATGGAGAAGACTGTGTGAACCAGCCAGCTTCCAGAACATGGCCTCCCACTCAGCTATCCCCTCTTGAACTGGATGTGGGAGAAAGAGCCTGACTCTATTTCCCTTGAGCAGAGGCAAGTCTGAACGAAAGATGCATTGAAACACAGAAGCAGGCTGGGCGCAGTGGCTCACGCCTGTAATCCCAGCACTTTGGGAGGCCGAGGTGGATGAATCATCTGAGGTTGAGAATTCCAGACCAGCCTGACCAACATGGAGAAACCCCGTCTCTACAAAAATTACAAAAAAACTTAGCCGGGCATGGTGGCACATGCCTGTAGTCCCAGCCACTCGGGAGGCTGAGGCAGGAAAATCCCTTGAACCCGGGAGGCGGAAGTTGCACTGAGCTGAGATAGCCCCACTGCACTCCAGCCTGGGTGACAGAGTGAGACTCCATCTCAAAACAAACAAACAAACAAACAAACAAACAAAAAAACAGAAGTGGCTGGGTGAGGTGGCTCATGCCTGTAATCCCAGCACTTTGAGAGGCAGAGGCAGGAGGATTGCTTGAGCCCAGGAGTCTGAGACCAACCTGGACAACATAGTGAGCAGACCTGCCTCTACTGCAAATTTTTTTTTTTTTAATTAGCCAGGCATGGTCGCGCGCACCTGTAATCCCAGCACTTTGAGAGGCAGAGGCAGGAGGATTGCTTGAGCCCAGGAGTCTGAGACCAACCTGGACAATATAGTGAGCAGACCTGCCTCTACTGCAAAATTTTTTTTTAATTAGCCAGGCATGGTGGCACGCACTTGTGGTCCCAGCACTTTGTGAGGCTGAGGGGGGCAGATCACTGAGTCAGGAGTTCGAGACCAGCATGGCCAACACAGTGAAACCCCATCTCTACTAAAAATACAAAACATTTAGCCAGGCATGGTGGCAGGCACCTGTAATCCCAGCACTCTGGGAGACCGAGGTGGATGAATCATCTGAGGTCGGGAATTCCAGACCAGCCTGACCAACATGGAGAAATCCCGTCTCTACAAAAATTACCAAAAAACTTAGCCAGGCATGGTGGCACATGCCTGTAGTCCCAGCCACTTGGGAGGCTGAGGCAGGAAAATCCCTTGAACCCGGGAGGCAGAAGTTGCACCGAGCTGAGATAGCCCCACTGCCCTCCAGCCTGGGTGACAGGGTGAGACTCCATCTCAAAATAAACAAACAGAAGTGGCTGGCTGAGGTGGCTCATGCCTGTAATCCCAGCACTTTGAGAGGCAGAGGCAGGAGGATCGCTTGAGCCCAGGAGTCTGAGACCAACCTGGACAATATAGTGAGCAGACCTGCCTCTACTGCAAATTTTTTTTTTTTTTTTAATTAGCCAGGCATGGTGGCAGGCACCTGTAATCCCAGCACTTTGAGAGGCAGAGGCAGGAGGATCGCTAGAGCCCAGGAGTCTGAGACCAACCTGGACAATATAGTGAGCAGACCTGCCTCTACTGCAAAATTTTTTTTTAATTAGCCAGGCATGGTGGCACGCACTTGTGGTCCCAGCACTTTGGGAGGCCGAGGTGGATGAATCATCTGAGGTTGAGAATTCCAGACCAGCCTGACCAACATGGAGAAACCCTGTCTCTACAAAAATTACAAAAAACTTAGCCGGGCATGGTGGCAGGCACCTGTAATCCCAGCACTTTCAGAGGCAGAGGCAGGAGGATTGCTTGAGCCCAGGAGTCTGAGACTAACCTGGACAACATAGTTAGCAAGACCTGCCTCTACTGAAAAAAAATTTTTTTTAAATTAGCTAGGCATGGTGGCAGGCACCTGTAATCCCAGCACTCTGGGAGACCGAGGTGGATGAATCATCTGAGGTTGAGAATTCCAGACCAGCCTGACCAACATGGAGAAACCCCGTCTCTACAAAAATTACAAAAAAACTTAGCCGGGCATGGTGGCACATGCCTGTAGTCCCAGCCACTCGGGAGGCTGAGGCAGGAAAATCCCTTGAACCCGGGAGGCGGAAGTTGCACTGAGCTGAGATAGCCCCACTGCACTCCAGCCTGGGTGACAGAGTGAGACTCCATCTCAAAACAAACAAACAAACAAACAAACAAACCAACAAACAGAAGTGGCTGGGTGAGGTGGCTCATGCCTGTAATCCCAGCACTTTGGGGGGCCGAAGTGAACCCAGCAGTTAGAGACCAACCTGGGAATCAGAGAAAGACCTGATTTCCATTAAAAAAAAAAAAAAGAAAGAAAAGAAAAAAAATACATTTGAGGCCTGGAGCACAAAGGCAGAGTTAGCCCCTTGTTAATCAAGCTAAAGATCCAATGTCTGTCTTTTTAGAGAAATACTCTCGCCTGGGAACTATTTTTCTTACCAGAGGAAAGGTAAGGTAGAGAGTGAAGACTGAGAGAAAAGGCACAAAACTTGGAGAAAACATAAACTTCTGCATGACTTAAGTTCAGGTCTGCACCTGGGGCTCCAGTCACTCCTGTCTACTTGGCCAGGGTGCTCCCTCCTTGTACCTGATGAGTCCCAGGTCCATAAATCCAGAAGGACCCAAGGCAGCACAGCTGGACTTAAAAAGCTGACTGCCATCCCTCTCTCCCTGCATTTTCTGCCTGAGCTAGCCAGCAATGCTTCCTATACCCTAATGCTTTTATGCAGCAGAAAATCAGCCTTTAAAAAAAACATCTAGCCAGGCACAGTGGCTCATTCCTGTAATCCCAGCACTTTGGGAGGCTGAGGGGGGCAGATCACCTGAGTCAGGAGTTCGAGACCAGCATGGGCAACACAGTGAAACCCCATCTCTAATAAAAATACAAAACATTTAGCCAGGCATGGTGGTGGGCACCTGTAATCCCAGCTACCAGGATGCTGAGGCAGGAGAATTGCATGAACCCAGGAAGTGAAGGTTGTGGTGAGCCGAGATCGCGCCATTGCACTCCAGCCTGGGCAACAAGGGTGAAACACCATCTCAAAAATAAACAAACAAACAAACAAACATCTAGAGCAAAGACATCAGATTGACTCTTTGTGTCCATTTCTAGCATTTTGCTCTTTCCCACAAAATAACAGTGAGAATGGAGCAACAACCTGCAATAGTCTACAGCAGCTCTTTCCCTGTCCTTCTGGAAGCCAGTGCTGCAAGATTCAAGAGAGCAAGCTGACCTAAACTTTCAATTCCTTTTTGGGAAAGCAGCTTCTCCTGCCTTTGCCACCCTCCAGGACTCTAAGGTAGCCCAAGAGCTGCCTCTTCTCCTTTGATATGAACCTAGGGGCCCCAAGTTAGACCAGAAATCGGCAATTAGCAACACTATTCAAAGTAAAAGCATCCCCATGTGTATCCATCACTCAGCATCAAATAAGATTTCTCCATTTTGCTCCTCAAAGTGTCCGAATGGGTGGCTTTGTCCAAATCCCAGCTAAATGTTCAAATTCTTATCAGGACTAGTTAAAAACTTCAAAATCTGTCCTTGCCATGGTCACGGCTTTGAAAAACGAATACAAATATTACAACGAACAAAAATCCCTGGGTGCGGTGGCTCACATGGGTAATCCTAGCACTTTGGGAGGCCAAGGTGGGCAGATCACTTGAGGTCAAGAGTTCGAGACCAGCCTGGCCAACATGGCGAAACCCCGTCTCTTCTAAAAATTCAAAAATTAGCCAGGTATGGTAAGGAGCGCCTGTAATCCCAGCTACTCCAGAGACTGAGGCAGGAGAAGCACTTGAACCCAGGAGGTGGAGGTTGCAGTGAACCAAGTTTGCACCATTGCACTCCAGCCTGAGCAACAAAGCGAGACTGTCAAAAAAAGAAAAAAAAGAAAGAAAGAAAGAAAGAAAGAAAAAGAAAGAAAGAAAAAAAGAAAAGTAAAGAAAAGAAAGAAAAAAATTTAAAATAAAATCTAAAAACCTCAAAATCATTCCAGGCGACCCAAGTCAAGGGTGATGACCCAGGGGGAAGTCCACTGTGTTGCACACCCCATAGAATACAGTGTCCACTGCATCCTGAGCTGTGCTATGAGGCAGCGTTACCTACTGGGCAGAAGAGAATGGGAGCAACGGGTGACGTGTGCTGCATATTTCAACAGACACCAGCATTTACCACTGCTCACTGGGGCATTAGTGGCGGCCGGTGACTTAGCACAAGACCTCTCTTATTTCACCTCCAAGTCGAGACCCCCCCACCCTGCATCCCACTCCCTCTCTACAATACACTCTGTGCTCACCCTCTGAAAGGGGGACCCTGAGAATGCAGCCACTAATTCAAACCAGAAAAACTGAGGACACAGAACTGAAAAGAGTTTTTCATGGAGCCTGTCTGCTTGTGAGGATTTTGGCTTGGCTACTTGGCTCACTGCTCTCAGAGTCAGAAACCTATTTTCTCCACTCCTGCAAGTAAAAGGAGAGGAAATGGGTATATGTGGTTTTGCAGTAAGCTCTTTTTTGTGCTTACAAAAAACAGGGTTGGGGTGGGGAGGAGAGGGAACAGACAGCATGGACGTAGGTGAGAAGCGAAGGTTTAAAGCCCTGGCTGCTGGGACGAGGTAATACCATCTATGAATGGATGACACACAGTATCAGTAGGTCAGGTGCTTGCTTCTTGCTGTCCTGTTTTCTAATCCTCAGAAATTAAACAAGTGCTTTTTTTTCTTTCTTCTTCTTCTTCTTCTTCTTCTTTTTTTTTTTTCTTTTTGAGACAGAGTTTCGCTCTTGTCACCCAGGCTGGAGTGCAATGGTGTGATCTCGGCTCTGCAACCTCCACCTCCTGGATTCAAGCGATTCTCCTGCCTCAGTCTCCCAAGTAGCTGGGATTACACGCGACTGCCACAACGCCCAGGCTAATTTTTATATTTTTAGTATAGGTAGGGTTTCATGACGTTAGCCAGGCTGGTCTTGAACTCCTGAGGGGTTTCAGCATGTTAACCAAGCTGGTCTTGAACTCCTGAACTCTGGTGATCCACTTGCATCAGCCTCTCAAAGTGCTGGGATTACAGGCAAGAGCCACTGCACCCGCCCAGACAAACGTTTTTTTATTTATGGCTCCTTCTCGGAAGGAAGAGGATGATTTATGGACTAACACAGAGGAGTTCCTTGGTAAGAACGAAAATTAAGCCGCTGAACAACTGGTGACTTGTCAACACACCATCAAACGGCCCTTGCAGCCTCATATAAATGCAGACAAGAACCAGGCTGTTACAAGGAGCTGACACACCTGCCTGGGTTTAGTGCCCAGAGTCAGAGACCACTCACGGGTGCAGTGGCTGAGTTTCTCGAATGAGAAGCTATTTTATAAAGGCAAAAAGCTGCTGTTGTCTAACAAACAGCTAAGTCTGAAAAGACTGGGAAGGTGGAATCCTGTCTATTCAGCTAAAGGGATGAGACGCTACTTATTTGTTTTCCCCAAGAAGTTAACGACCCCAAAGCTGCTAGGTCCCGACGCAAGACCACCACACTGCAGGATGTGAAAACCAGAATGCTGTCCGCTGCGGATCTGTAGTTAAAAAAATAATAAATAAAAAGCAGCCAGATTTGGTAAACTCTGGCCATTCCCCTAGGGAACCCTTCCTAAGCGCCCCGGTGGAGCCTAGACAGTGGCCCCTAGCCCAAAGTGTCTCTATCCAGAGCATCACTTTTCTAAGTAGAAAGTTCCTTCTGTGCACTCCACGGGCTTTAAGAGTTGCGGAACAGTATATGTCCTAATTCCGACAAGTTAATAGGTGCAGCACACCAACATGGCACATGTATGCATATGTAACAAACCTGCACGTTGTGCACATGTACCCTAGAACATAAAGCATAATAAAATATACATATATATATACACACACACATACATACTTAAAATAAGATTTGCGGAACGGACGCAGCCCGAAACCAGTCCTAGCAGCGGTCAGGCACACCTTGGGGACTATAGCTGCAGTGTCCCAGCGGGAGGGAACGTCTCCGGGGTGTCTTGGCCCCCCGAACCGGCCGCCCAACCCCAGCCCCCGGGCCCTCAGAGCAGAGCTTACCCTGTGTGGCAGAAGATGGGGCTGCGCTCGCCCCTGTAGCCAGAGCTCCGAGCTCACAGCTGGCACGGAACGCCCCTTCCCTCCGGGCCCCGCACTGATCCACAGCCCTAATACGGAAGCCGCGCAGCTGTCCCAGCGCCCCGCGCCGCCAGCCCTAGAAAGCCAGCCGCGCGTTCCAGAAGCAGCGCACGTTGCCGCGACAGAAGGCGCGGAATATGGCGCGACAGAAGGCAGTGGAATACCGCGCGGCCGCCCGGCTCCTCCGCGGTCCCCGCAGTCTTGTGCGCCTCCAGCCTGCACAGGACTGGCGCCACTGAGCCAGGCGCCTGCTGCACGGGCCGGGCCATTCTTTCGCGGACGGCCGGGAGCCCGCAACCCAGGGCCTCCGAGAGCGCAGCAGCTGGGACACCGCTCGCTCGGCGGGAGGATTGGCCAACTGAGCGCGGCGCTGGTTGCAGGGGGAGCGGAGCTCAAGGGGGCGGGGCCGACTGCGCCTGGCTGGCCCAGGGTGTGGCGGCCCCGCTTTGGCCTGCCTAGCATTCTGGAGGGGTTTCCGGAGCCCAGCGTTTGGCTTAGTTCTCCACACCCGAGGGGCAACTCTGCTCCCTGGCAACGCCCTGGACTTCCAGCCGCCTCGAGGTCCCAAGCTACCTTTGCCCCAGGGGCGCGCTCTGGGGCTTTTCCAACTCCTGGGGCGCCCCGCAGCTCCTTGGAGAGCGCGGCTGTCTGCATCCATCCGCCCCGCGAACTACAGGGCCAGGAGTCCCCAGGGCCGGGAGACTCGCCTTCGACCTGGCTTTGGGGCCGTTCCAAGTGAGAGGCCAGGAGGAACAGCCTGAGGGTGTCAGCGGGGGCCTGGTGGGTGTGGGGGGTGAACAGGAAACCTAGGTTTGAGTCTCAGTTCCGCGCCTAAGCTAGTTGTTTCAATTTTCATATTTTGAGGCGGGGTCTTGCTATGTTGCACAGGCTGGAGTGCAGTGGCTATTCGCTGAGTTCTGGGCTCAAGCGATCCTCTCGCCTCAGCCTCCAGAGTTGGGACTACAGGCGCCGGCCACAGCGCCTGGCCTGCTCCTAACCTGTTCACGCAAGTTATTTCCCTTCTCTGGGCCTCAGAAATGTCCCAGCTACTATTTCACACCATAATAAACTGAGGACCCTTTCGTCCATGACTTTCTGAAGTTCTAGGATCTGGTCCCGCCCCAGGGATATCCCGTACTCGTGAGTGCTGAGGAAAACGGAGTGGAGAGGTGCCACCCTGATTGGTGAGGCACAGTGGTGATAGCGTAGGATTCTGCCCTGGGTTAGATGTGAACATTCTGAAAAGACGGGCACTGTCCTGCCCTAGAAGCACCCAGGAGCAAAGGGAGAGCTTGTGATGTGTGGCGGCAGAATGTGGCCCATGCCTCAAAGCAGTGAGGGCCAATTCAGACTGAGGACCCAGACTGAGGCCCAGCGGGAGGACTCCTTGAGAAAAAAAAAATTTGAAAATAAAACGTGGTAAAAGAAGAGGAGGGGACCAGGCGCGGTGGCTCACGCCTGTAATCCCAGCACTTTGGGAAGCCGAGGTGGGCGCATCACAAGGTCAGGAGATCGAGACCAGCCCGACCTACAAGGTGAAACTCCGTCTCTACTAAAAATACAAAAATTACCGGGTGTGGTGGCATGCGCCTGTAATCCCAACTACTCAGGAGGCTGAGGCAGAATTGCTTAAACCTGGGAGGCAGAGGTTGCAGTGAGCCGAGATCATGCCACTGCACTCAGGCCTGGGCGACAGGGCAAGACTGTCTCTCGGGGAAAAAAGAAGAAGAAGAAGAAGAAGAGGAAGGGCATTGTGCTTGATACCAGAACACAGTACTCTGAGGGAGCAGAGGTGCTTGGCAAAATGGAGTCATTCCAGACTTCCCACTCCCTCGGCTCATCAGTCCTCAATAACAACTATAAAAATGGAGATAATTTATACCCTGCCCCCAGTAAGCATGCAATAAATGATAGATAATAACAATAGCTAACATTTATTGAACACTATATGCTGGGGGCATTAATTTCATGACTCTGTGTCTACTTTTTTTTTTGAGACTGTGTCACCCATGCTGTGTCACCCATGCTGGAGTGCAGTGGCGAGGCTCACTGCAGCCTGGTCCTCCGGGCTCAAGTGTCCTCCCACCTCAGCCTCCGTAGTACCTGGGACCACAGGTGTGCGCCACCACACCTGGCTAACATTTGCATTTTTGGTAGAGAGGAGGTTTCACCATGTTGCAAAGGCTGGTCTCGAACTCCTGGGCTCAAGTGATCTGCCCACCTTGGCCTCCTAAAGTGTTGGGATTACAGGCATGAGCCACTGTGCCTGCCAACTCTGTGTTTACTATTAATATTATTATCCCTGGTTGTTTTGTTTTGTTTTTATAGATGAGGGAATTGCAGCTAGTTGGATTAAGAAGTGTTTTCCAGTCACAGGTGGTAAGAAATGTGCTCAGACAACTGCCAAGTAAGTCTTCCCTATGACAAATAAGTCTGGCTTCACTTTCAATACAAATAATCATGTGAACCTGAGACCACCGTCTCACATCTGAATTCTGATTCTGAGGTGGATGGATGGAAGCAGCCCATAGGACAAATGCAGTGAACTCCTACGCCTGTATACTCTCACGAGGGGTAAAGCTTCTCTTCTTCTGGGTTCTATCATGGCTGTCATCTTGCTGGATCAAGGGTGGCCTTCCTGTGTCCCTGTGCTGGAGAATTGTGACTTTGGGCTCAATATCTGTAGCATCTAGTACAGCGTCTTTCCCATCATAATAAGGTCGGTGACAATTTCCATTTACTCTCAGCTCACTTTGTGCCTAGCACTGTACTAAGGAATTTTACATATGTGAACTAATTTTATCCAAAAATTAGTCCTCCGAAATGGATAATGTTATTAAACCACTACTTCCCCAAGAGAAACGAAAGCTTAGTGAGTTTAGGCAACTTGCCTGTGAAGACAAAACTACTAGAGGGTGAGGAGGTGATCCCAGTGTCTTCTTGCCCACACACCTGATGAGGACAAGGCCATACCCTGACTTATTGGACCGTGGCCTGGTGTGAGAAGTCCTGAGTGTGATTCTTTCTCCTAAGAATTTGAATTGGAAATACACAGAAAGAATAAAGCCTTGTGAACAGGGGCTACAGCTGCAACGATGCTGCAAGGTAGAATCTAGCTATGAGGTTTCATGGCCTGAAATTATTAGGTAGAACTGTCTTAAGCATTGGAACCTTTTGTTCAGATGTATGAATTTTTTGTTTTTGGTTTTTTTTTTTTTTGAGACAAAGTCTCACTTCATCACGCAGGCTGGAGTGCAGTGGCACCATCTCTGCCCACTGTAACCTCAACGTCCTGGGTTCAAGCAATCCTCCCACCTCAGCCTCCCAAGTAGCTGGGACTACAGGTGCACACTATAATGTCTAGCTAATTTTTTTGCATTTTTGTAGAGATGAGGTTTTGCCGTGTTGCTCAGGCTAGTCTCAAACTGCTGAGCTCAAGCAATCTGCCTGCCTTGGCCTCCCAAAGTGCTAGGATTACAGGCATGAGCCACTATGCCCAGCTGAAATTCTTCTTATCATTTTACTTAAACTAGTTCAATTAACAGTCCAATTAACAAAAGAAGAGGGAGAGAATTTAGGGAGAAAAATTTTAAACTACAGCCAAATACTTAGCCATTTTTTCCCTAAAGGGTCAGCTACTTCCTGAATATCCCCAAGCTCCTACAAAATGGATCATGTCTTAAAAATTGAATAGGAAGGTGTGGGCCTCTAACCTGAATGGTTTTGTGTTACATGGCATAACTAGAGAAACAGAAATTCTTTTTTTTTTTTTTGTGATGGAGTCTCACTCTGTCGCCCAGACTGGAGTGCAATGGTACAATCTTGGCTCAATTCAACCTCTGTCTTCCAGGTTCAAGCAATTATCCTGCCTCAGCCTCCCAAGTAGCTGGGATTACAGGCACCTACCACTACACCCAGCTAATTTTTGTATTTTTAGTAGAGATGGGGTTTCACCATGTTGGTCAGGCTGGTCTCGAACTCTCAACCTCAGGTGATCCGCCCGCCTCAGCCTCCAAAAGTGCTGGGATTACAGGTGTGAGCCACCGAGCCTGGCCGAGAAACAGAAATTCTTAAGGGCTTTCCATCTTTGTGATCTCTGCAGATCAGACAAATAAGCATTTAAAAAGAGTTAGAATCATTCTTCACTTAAAGAGGCACATGAGTAGTCAAGTCATATTGGAACTAAAAAATTTCAAGATGGAATTATTTTTTATCTTATATTTGCAATGGTCTCTGTATGCCTGAGAAATACAGAGTATTCTTTTTTGTTGTTTTTTGAGACAGAGTCTCACCCTGTTGCCCAGGCTGGAGTGCAGTGACATGATCTTGGCTCACTGCAACCTCCGCCTCCTGGATTTAAGTGATTCTCCTACCTCAGCCTCCTGAGTAGCTGGGATTACAGGAACCCACCACTGTGCCTGGCTAATTTTTGTATTTTTAATAGAGACTGGGTTTCACATGTTGCCCAGGTTGGTCTCGAACTTCTGACCTCAGGTAATCTGACCGCCTCTGCCTCCCAAAGTGCTGGGATTACAGGTGTGAGTCACTGCTCCTGGCTGAGTATTCTAAACACTATATAAAATCCAAACAGAGATTCTACTATGTAGTCATTAAAAAGTTCAAGGCCAGGACTGTGGCTCATGCCTGGAATCCCAGCATTTTGGGAGGCCAAGGCAGATGGATCACCTGAGGCCAGGAGTTCAAGACCAGCCTGAATAATACAGCAAGACTCCATCTCTACTTATAAAATAAAAAATTTAAGTTTAAATTTTTTAAAAAGTTATTTAAAAACATGTATCAGGACATTAAGAGATTAACTTTGGTCATTTTGAGAATGACTGTTCATGTTGAGTCTGACTGTCCAATTTATTCCCTCCAGAGTAATTTATAAAAATTGACTTCCCTCCTATTTCCACATGATCTCTCTCTTGCCCATCTCGTCAGGCCTGAAATCCCTGCCCAGACAGCTCCAGCCGAGGAAAGGAGATGTCTCCAAAGTCCACTTTTAAGGGTACATATGGCTGGGCACGGTGGCTCATGCCTATAATCCTAGCACTTTGGGAGGCTGAGGCAGGAGGAGCATTTGAGCTCAGGAGTTCAAGACCAGCCTGAATAATACAGCAAGACTCCATCTCTACTTATAAAATAAAAAATTTAAGTTTAAATTATTTTAAAGTTATTTAAAAACATGTACAGGACATTAAGAGATTAGCTTTGGTCATTTTGAGAATGACTGTTCATATTGAATCTGACTGTCCAATTTATTCCCTCCAGAGTAATTTATAAAAATTGACTTCCCTCCTATTTCCACATGATCTCTCTCTTGCCCATCTCGTCAGGCCTGAAATCCCTGCCCAGACAGCTCCAGCCTAGGAAAGGAGATGTCTCCAAAGTCCATTTTTAAGGGTACATATGGCTGGGCACGGTGGCTCATGCCTATAATCCCAGCACTTTGGGAGGCCGAGGCGGGCGGATCACTTGAGCTCAGGAGTTCAAGACCAGCCTGACCAACATGGTGAAACTGCCCCCCATCTCTACTAAAAATACAAAAATTATCCAGGCCTGGTGACACACACCTGTAGTCCCAGCTACTCGGGAGGCTGAGGCAGGAGGAGCATTTGAGCTCAGGAGTTCAAGACCAGCCTGAATAATACAGCAAGACTCCATCTCTACTTATAAAATAAAAAATTTAAGTTTAAATTTTTTAAAGTTATTTAAAAACATGTACAGGACATTAAGAGATTAGCTTTGGTCATTTTGAGAATGACTGTTCATATTGAATCTGACTGTCCAATCTATTCTCTCCAGAGTAATTTATAAAAATTGACTTCCCTCCTATTTCCACATGATCTCTCTCTTGCCCATCTCATCAGGCCTGAAATCCCTGCCCAGACAGCTCCAGCCTAGGAAAGGAGATGTCTCCAAAGTCCACTTTTAAGGGTACATATGGCTGGGCACGGTGGCTCATGCCTGTAATCCCAACACTTTGGGAGGACGAGATGGGTGGATCACGAGGTCAGGAGTTCAAGACCAGCCTGGCCAAGATGGTGAAACCCTGTCTCTACTAAAAAATACAGAAATTAGCCAGGTGTGATGGCAGGCACCTGTAATCCCAGCTACTCAGGAGGCTGAGGCAGAGAATTGCTTGAACCCGGGTGGCAGAGGTTGCAGTGAGCCAAGATTGTGCCACTGCACTTCAGCCGGGGCACAGGTGAAACTCCATCTCAAAAAAAAAAAAAGGGTACATACATTGCCTCTCCCACTATCACATTGTTTGTGAAGATTTATTTAGCTCATCCAATTTGTTATCGATTCCAAAAGTACAGTGGGCTTTCATAGGACAGGACACAGGATCTATAAAGAGTTTTGGGACAATAGAAAACACTTGGAGTCAACCTAAATGACCATGAACAGTAGACTTGATAAAGAAAATGTGGTACATATACACCATGGAATACTACACAACCATAAAAAGGAACAAGATCATATTTGCAGCAACGCGGATGGAGCTGGAGGCCATTATCCTATGCAAACTAACACAGCAACAGAAAACTAAATACCGCATGTTCTGACTTACAAGTGGAAACTAGGCCGGGCATGGTGGCAAACTCCTGTAATTTCAGCTATGCAGGAGGCTGAGACAGGAGAATCCTTTGAACCCAGGAGGTAGAGGTTACAGTGAGCCAAGATTGTGCCACTGCACTTCAGCCGGGGCACAGGTGAAACTCCATCTCAAAAAAAAAAAAAGGGTACATACATTGCCTCTCCCACTATCACATTGTTTGTGAAGATTTATTTAGCTCATCCAATTTGTTATCGATTCCAAAAGTACAGTGGGCTTTCATAGGACAGGACACAGGATCTATAAAGAGTTTTGGGACAATAGGAAACACTTGGAGTCAACCTAAATGACCATGAACAGTAGACTGGATAAAGAAAATGTGGTACGTATACACCATGGAATACTACACAACCATAAAAAGGAACAAGATCCTATTTGCAGCAACACGATGGAGCTGGAGGCCATTATCCTATGCAAACTAACACAGCAACAGAAAACCAAGTACCGTATGTTCTGACTTACAAGTGGAAACTAGGCCAGGCATGGTGGCTCACGCCTGTAATGCCAGCACTTTGGGAGGCTGAGGTGGGTGGATCACCTGAGGCCAGGAGTTCAAGACCAGCCTGACCAACATGGTGAAACTGCATCTCTACTAAAAATTTAAAAATTAGCATGGTGTGGTGGCGGGCACCTCTAGTCCCAACTACTCGGGAGCCTGAGGCAGGAGAATCACTTGAATCTGGGAGACAGAGGTTGTAGTGAGCCAAAATCACACCACTGCATTCCATCCTGGGTGACAGAGTGAGACTCTGTCTCAAAATAAATTAAATAAATAAATAAAATAAAAAATTTAAGTTTAAATTTTTTTAAAGTTATTTAAAAACATGTACAGGACATTAAGAGACTAGCTTTGGTCATTTTGAGAATGACTGTCCATGTTGAGTCTGACTGTCCAATTTATTCTCTCCAGAGTAATTTATAAAAATTGACTTCCCTCCTATTTCCACATGATCTCTCTCTTGCCCATCTCATCAGGCCTGAAATCCCTGCCCAGACAGCTCCAGCCTAGGAAAGATGTCTCCGAAGTCCACTTTTAAGGGTACATATGGCTGGGCACGGTGGCTCATGCCTATAATCCTAGCACTTTGGGAGGCTGAGGCAGGAGGAGCATTTGAGCTCAGGAGTTCAAGACCAGCCTGGCCAAGATGGTGAAACCCTGTCTCTACTAAAAAATACAAAAATTAGCCAGGTGTGATGGCAGGCACCTGTAATCCCAGCTACTCAGGAGGCTGAGGCAGGAGGAGCATTTGAGCTCAGGAGTTCAAGACCAGCCTGGCCAATGTGGCAAAATCCCATCTCTAAGTTCCACTTTTGTATCTATAAT
>JABBCR010000861.1:30000-63092 GCA_014849445.1 Cercopithecus mona
AAAAGAAAACTAAACCTGAAGGGAAACAAATTCATACCTGCTTTATTATAACCTCTACAGAAGATAAATTGGACCTCTTTACACTCATGTCTGCCTCGAACCTTCCTAAGTAAGGCAATCAGTGTTTTTCACACTCTGGACCCTAGCCTGCCCTTTTAGCTTCATTTCCACTTCCATCAATGCTCTCCTCCTAGTTCACACCGAGGAGCTCATGCTCCTGCCGCACAGTACACACCTTCCAAGAGCACATGCTCCCACCATCTTTGCTCACATTTCTTCTGCCTAGAAGGCCTTTGCCCCTTTCCACCAGGTATTATCCTACAAAACCCAGCTCATAAAATCTGTGACACATACAGAAAGATTTCATTTGCTGTCCCAGATGTTGTTAACCCTTTTAACTTTTAGCCCTGTTAGCTTGTCTGATAAGAGCTATAATATTTAGTTACCTGTCTCATCAGACAACCTGAGATTCCTTGAGGGCCCTGACACTGAGCCCAGTGTCGGGCACAAGGATTTGTTCAACCTGAGTCAAATCAAGTTTAATTAGTACTTGATACAAAATAATACTGCTTTTGCTGCTTTCTCACTAGCTTGGTGTTACCATACACAAGAGCATGTCTGGTTTAGAGGGCGAATCACTTGGTTATCCAGTAGTCAATGGCCAGCATACAGCCTCAAGGAACAGGTCTCCTCCCATACCCAGACATCTAGATGTCAGTAGTTTCTCTGGAGTCTGTTTATAGCACATATGTACTCAGGATGATGTTTGCATTCACAACCTCATTTTTTTTTTTTCATACCAAAATTCATAGGCTAAAGTTCCCTTCCCTTAATTCAGCAAACCTTGACACTGAAAGCTGATTTAGAAAGCATTTCCTATCTGGATTATCTTTATTAGGACCATTTCCTCTTCTGCAGCACCTTTCTGCCTCTTACCCAAGAAGCAAACAAACAAACCTGGAGACACTTTTTTCTAGTTCTCAAAAGGAAATATGAGGCTTTGCTAAACAACTACGTTGATTCAAAGGAGGTGAGGGGCAGGGGATGTTAAAGAAAAGTAGACAAGACCGGGTTCGGTGGCTCATGTCTGTAATCCCAGCATTTTGGGAGGCCGAGGCAGGAGAATCACTTGAACCTGGGAAGTCGAGGCTGCAGTGAGCTGTGATCTCACCACTGCACTCCAGCCTGGGCGACAGAGCAAGACTCTGTCTCAAAAAAAAAAAAAGAAAAGAAAACTCAACCTGAGGCCAGGCGCAGTGACTCACACCTGTAATCCCAATACTTTGAGATGCTGAGGCAGGAGGATCACTTGAACCTGTGAGGCGGAGCCTGCAGTGAGCTGAGATTATGCCACTGCACTCCAGCCTGGGCCACAAAGTGAGACCCTCTCTCAAAAATAAATAAATAAAAAGGAAAGAAAAGAAAACTCAACCTGAGGCCAGGTGCAGTGACTCACACCTGTAATCCCAATACTTTTAGATGCTGTGGCAGGAGAAGGGCATGAACGTATGATGCGGAGCTTGCAGTGAGCTGAGATTATGCCACTGAACTCCAGCCTGGGCAACAGAGTGAGACTCCATCTCTACTTAAAAATATGAAAATTAGCTGGGTGTGGTGCTATGTGCAAGTAGTCCCAGCTACTCATGAGGCTGAGGCAGTAGAATCACTTGAACCTGTGAGGCGGAGCTTGCAGTGAACTGAGATTATGCCACTGCACACCAGCCTGGGTGACAGAGCAAGACTCCGTCTCAAAAAAAAAAAAAAAAAAAAGAAAAAGAAAAAAAGAAAAGAAAACTCAACCTGAGGCCAGGCGCAGTGACTCACACCTGTAATCCCAAAACATTGGGATGCGGAGGCAGAAGAATCACTTGAACCCGGGAGGTGGAGGTTGTACTGAGCTGAGATTATGCCACTGAACACCAGCCTGGGCAACAGAGTGAGACTCCGTCTCTACTAAGAAATGTAAAACTTAGCCAAGCATGGTGGCAGGTGCCTGTAATCCCAGTTTCTTGGGAGGCTGAGGCAGGAGAATGGCATGAACCTATGAGGCGGATCTTGCAGTGAGCTGAGATTATGCCACTGCACTCCAGCCTGGGCGACAGAGCAAGACTCCATCTCTACTAAAAATACAAAAATTAGCTGGGCGTGGTGCCACGTGTCTGTAGTCACAGCTACTCGGAGGCTGAAGTGGGAGGATCTCTTGAACCTGGGAAGCCAAGGCTGCAGTGAGCTGTGATCTCACCACTGCACTCCAGCCTGGGCCACAAAGTGAGACCCTCTCTCAAAAATAAATAAATAGGAAAGAAAAAGAAAACTAAACCTGAAGGGAAACAAATTCATACCTGCTTTATTATAACCTCTACAGAAGATAAATTGGACCTCTTTACACTCATGTCTGCCTCGAACTTTCCTAAGTAAGGCAATCAGTGTTTTTCACACTCTGGACCCTAGCCTGCCCTTTTAGCTTCATTTCCACTTCCATCAATGCTCTCCTCCTAGTTCACACCGAGGAGCTCATGCTCCTGCCGCACAGTACACACCTTCCAAGAGCACATGCTCCCACCATCTTTGCTCACATTTCTTCTGCCTAGAAGGCCTTTGCCCCTTTCCACCAGGTATTATCCTACAAAACCCAGCTCATAAAATCTGTGACACATACAGAAAGATTTCATTTGCTGTCCCAGATGTTGTTAACCCTTTTAACTTTTAGCCCTGTTAGCTTGTCTGATAAGAGCTATAATATTTAGTTACCTGTCTCATCAGACAACCTGAGATTCCTTGAGGGCCCTGACACTGAGCCCAGTGTCGGGCACAAGGATTTGTTCAACCTGAGTCAAATCAAATTTAATTAGTACTTGATACAAAATAATACTGCTTTTGCTGCTTTCTCACTAGCCTGGTGTTACCATACACAAGAGCGTGTCTGGTTTAGAGGGCGAATCACTCGGTTATCCAGTAGTCAATGGCCAGCATAGAGCCTCAAGGAACAGGTCTCCTCCCATACCCAGACATCTAGATGTCAGTAGTTTCTCTGGAGTCTGTTTATAGCACATATGTACTCAGGATGATGTTTGGATTCACAACCTCATTTTTTTTTTTATACCAAAATTCATAGGCTAAAGTTCCCTTCCTTTAACTCAGACAAGCCTTGACACTGAAAGCTGATTTAGAAAGCATTTCCTATCTGGATTATCTTTATTAGGACCATTTCCTCTTCTGCAGCACCTTTCTGCCCCTTACCCAGGAAGCAAACAAACAAACCTGGAGACACTTCTTTCTAGTTCTCAAAAGGAAATGTCAGGCTTTGCTAAACAACTGTGTTAACTGAAAGGAGGTGAGGGGCAGGGATTGTTAAAGAAAAAGCGATTTGTGACACTTGCTAAAGATGGTGTCAGGAAGGCTTTATTCAGGCGGACCGTGGTGATAGGTGTAGGGACTAGTGCAATGGGGTTTGGCCTTGGGGGAGGGAGGAGACTCAACTCCCCTGTTGTCCAACAAGGAAAGTTACTAAGAGGAAACATCAGGGGTAAGCGGGATTCTTTTTTCTTTCTTTCTTTTTGAGACAGGGTCTCGCTCTGTCACCCAAGCTGGAGAGCAGTGGGGCTATCTCGGCTCGCTGCAACCTCCGCTTCCTGGGTTCAAGTGATTCTCCTGCCTCAGTCTCCTGAGTAGTTGGGATTACAGGCGCACACCATCAAGCTTGGCTAATTTTTGTGTTTTTTAATAGAGAAGGTATTTCTCCATGTTGGCCGCGCTGGTCTTGAACTCATGACTTCAAGTGATCTGCCTGCCTCACCCTCCCAAAGTGCTGGGATTACAGGCGCACACCATCAAGCTTGGCTAATTTTTGTGTTTTTTAATAGAGACGGTATTTCTCCATGTTGGCCGCGCTGGTCTTGAACTCATGACTTCAAGGGATCTGCCTGCCTCACCCTCCCAAAGTGCTGGGATTACAGGCGCACACAATCAAGCTTGGCTAATTTTTGTGTTTTTTGATAGAGAAGGTATTTCTCCATGTTGGCCACGCCGGTCTTGAACTCATGACTTCAAGTGATCTGCCTGCCTCGCCCTCCCAAAGTGCAGGGATTACAGGCGCACACCATCAAGCTTGGCTAATTTTTGTGTTTTTGATAGAGAAGGTATTTCTCCATGTTGGCCACGCTGGTCTCGAACTCTGACTTCAAGTGATCTGCCTGCCTCTGCCTCCCAAAGTGCTGGGATTACAGGCGCACACCATCAAGCTTGGCTAATTTTTGTGTTTTTGATAGAGAAGGTATTTCTCCATGTTGGCCACGCTGGTCTTGAACTCATGACTTCAAGTGATCTGCCTGCCTCGCCCTCCCAAAGTGCTGGTATTACAGGCGCACACCATCAAGCTTGGCTAATTTTTGTTTTTTTTGATAGAGAAGGTATTTCTCCATGTTGGCCACGCTGGTCTTGAAATCATGACTTCAAGTGATCTGCCTGCCTCGCCCTCCCAAAGTGCAGGGATTACAGGCGCACACCATCAAGCTTGGCTAATTTTTGTGTTTTTGATAGAGAAGGTATTTCTCCATGTTGGCCACGCCGGTCTTGAACTCATGACTTCAAGTGATCTGCCTGCCTCGCCATCCCAAAGTGCTGGGATTACATAGGACAGGACACAGGATCTATAAAGAGTTTTGTGACAATAGAAAACACTTGGAGTCAACCTAAATGACCATGAACAGTAGACTTGATAAAGAAAATGTGGTACATATACACCATGGAATACTACACAACCATAAAAAGGAACAAGATCATATTTGCAACAATGCGGATGGAGCTGGAGGCCATTATCCTATGCAAACTAACAAGCAACAGAAAACCAAATACCGCATGTTCTGACTTACAAGTGGAAACTAGGCCGGGCATGGTGGCTCACGCCTGTAATGCTAACACTTTGGGAGGCCGAGGTGGGTGGATGAGGTCAAGAGATCGAGACCATTCTGGTGAAATGGCCAACATGGTGAAACTCCGTCTCTACTAAAAAATATGAAAATTAGCTGGGCGTGGTGCCACGTGCCTGTAGTCCCAGCTACTCAGGAGGCTGAGGCAGGAGAATCACTTGAACCCGGGAGGCGGAGCTTGCAGTGAGCTGAGACGGCACCACGGCACTCCAGCCTGGCGACAGAGTGAGACTCCGTTTCAAAAAAAATAGAGAAAAGGAGACGAGGGCAGGGAATGTTAAAGAAAAAGCGATTTGTGGCACTTGCTAAAGATGGTACCAGGAAGGCTTTATTCAGGCGGACTGTGGTGATAGGTATGGGGACTACTGCAATGGGGTCTGGCCATGGGGGAGGGAGGGGACTCAACTCCCCTGTTGTCCAACAAGGAAAGTTACTAAGAGGAAACATCAGGGGTAAACGGGATTCTTTTTTCTTTCTTTCTTTTTGAGACAGGGTCTTGCTCTGTCACCCAAGCTGGAGAGCAGTGGGTCTCTCTCGGCTCACTGCAACCTCTGCTTCCTGGTTTCAAGTGATTCTCCTGCCTCAGTCTCCTGAGTAGTTGGGATTACAGGTGCACACCATCAAGCTTGGCTAATTTTTGTGTTTTTTGATAGAGAAGGTATTTCTCCATGTTGGCCACGCTGGTCTTGAACTCATGACTTCAAGTGATCTACCTGCCTCGCCCTCCCAAAGTGCTGGGATTACAGGTGTGAGCCACGGCACCCGGACTGTAAGTGAAATCCTTGTTAGAACAACTCGACAAAATTCTTGCTGAAAGCAGGACAGGGTAAGAAGATAGTGAGGGTGGTCAGATATCGAGGGTAGGGGATTTTCACTAAATTGACAAGATTCTTGCTCAAACTGGATTCCACAAGGACAGAGAGGGAAGTCCAGTGTGAGGCCTAGTCAGAAGGGACTCAGAGGAGTTCGACTAAAGTTTTGATCAACGGAGACTTTGTTAGGGAAGGACATTTAATACCTTCTTTAAAAATTTCTTCCATTTGGCTGGGCGCAGTGGCTCACACCTGTAATCCCAGCACTTGGGAGGCCGAGGTGGGTGGATTACCTGAAGTGAGGAGTTTGAGACCAACCTGACCAACATAGAGAAACCTCCTCTCTACTAAAAATACAAAAAAATTAGATGGGCGTCGTGGTAGGCACCTGTAATCCCAGCTACTCGGGAGGCTGAGGCAGGAGAATTGCTTGAACTCTGGAGGTGGAGGCTGCAGAGAACTGAAGTCATGCCACTGCATTCCAGCCTCGGTGACAGAGTGAGACTCCATTTCAAAAAAAATAAAAGAGAGAAAAGGAGATGAGGGCAGGGAATGTTAAAGAAAAGTAGACAAGACCGGGCATGGTGGCTCATGTCTGTAATCCCAGCACTTTGGGAGGCTGAGGCAGGAGAATCGCTTGAACTCTGGAGGTGGAGGCTGCAGAGAGCTGAGGTCATGCCACTGCATTCCAGCCTGGGTGACAGAGTAAGACTCTGTCTCAAAAAAAAAAAAGGGTACATACATTACCTCTCCCACTATCACATTGTTTGTGAAGATTTATTTAGCTCATCCAATTTGTTATCGATTCCAAAAGTACAGTGGGCTTTCATAGGACAGGACACAGGATCTATAAAGAGTTTTGGGACAATAGAAAACACTTGGAGTCAACCTAAATGACCATGAACAGTAGACTTGATAAAGAAAATGTGGTACATATACACCATGGAATACTACACAACCATAAAAAGGAACAAGATCATATTTGCAGCAACGCGGATGGAGCTGGAGGCCATTATCCTATGCAAACTAACACAGCAACAGAAAACTAAATACCGCATGTTCTGACTTACAAGTGGAAACTAGGCCGGGCATGGTGGCTCACGCCTGTAATGCCAGCACTTTGGGAGGCTGAGGTGGGTGGATCACTTGAGGTCAGCAGTTCGAGACCAGCCTGGCCAACATAGTGAAACCCCATATCTACTAAAAACACAAAAAAATTAGATGGGCGTGGTGGTAGGCACCTGTAATCCCAGCACTTTGGGAGGCTGAGGCAGGAGAATCACTTGAGCCTGGGAGGCGGAGCTTGCAGTGAGCTGAGATGGCACCACGGCACTCCAACCTGGCGACAGAGTGAGACTCCATTTCAAAAAAAATAAAAGAGAGAAAAGGAGATGAGAGCAGGGATTGTTAAAGAAAAGTAGACAAGACCGGGCATGGTGGCTCATGTCTGTAATCCCAACACTTTGGGAGGCCGAGGTGGGTGGATGAGGTCAAGAGATCGAGACCATTCTGGTGAAATGGCCAACATGGTGAAACTCCGTCTCTACTAAAAATACAAAAAAATTAGATGGGCGTGGTGGTAGGCACCTGTAATCCCAGCACTTGGGAGGCCGAGGTGGGTGGATGAGGTCAAGAGATCGAGACCATTCTGGTGAAATGGCCAACATGGTGAAACTCCGTCTCTACTAAAAATACAAAAAAATTAGATGGGCGTGGTGGTAGGCACCTGTAATGCCAGCACTTTGGGAGGCTGAGGTGGGTGGATCACTTGAGGTCAGCAGTTCGAGACCAGCCTGGCCAACATAGTGAAACCCCATATCTACTAAAAACACACACACACACACACACACACAAATAGCTGGGCATGGTGGCAAACTCCTGTAATTTCAGCTATGCAGGAGGCTGAGACAGGAGAATCCTTTGAACCCAGGAGGTGGAGGTTACAGCGAGCCAAGATTGCGCCACTCACTCCAGCCTGGGCGACAGAGCAAGACTCTGTCTCAAAATAAATTAAATAAATAAATAAAAATAAAATAAAAATAAGTCGGCAATAAACATTGAGTACACATGGACACAACAAGAAAAGGAACAATAGGCACAGAGGCTGACTTGAGGTTGGAGGGAGGAGGAGTGAGAGGACTGTAAACCCACCCATCAGCTACTATGCTTATTACCTGGGTGACAAGATAATCTGCACAGCAGACTCCTGGGACGTGCAATTTACCTGTATAACAAACCTGCACATGCACCCTTGAGCCTAATAAAAGGTTTTTGTTTTGTTTTGTTTTGTTTAAAGAAAAGGAGCGAGGCCAGGTGCGGTGGCACTGAGAGGGCAAGGCAGTGATTGCTTGATCCCAGGAGTTCGAGACCAGCCTGGCCAATGTGGCAAAATCCCATCTCTACTAAAATTACTAAAATTAGCCAAGCATGGTGGCACACGCCTGCAGTCCCAACTACTCTGGAGGCTGAGGTGGGAGAAACCTGAGCCCAGGAGGTCGAGGCTATAGTGAGCTGAGGTTGCACCACTGCACTCCAGACTGGGTGACAGAGCAAGACTCTATCTCAAAAAAAAAGAAAAAAGAAAAAAAGAAAAAAATAATTCATTTGCTTTGTCGTTGCAATGGTCATTGGCAAGAGTCCAAATATGTATTTATATATTTATTGGAGAAAAAAGATTCTTAGTTGGAACAGAGAAAAGTTGACTACTAGAAATCCTTTTCTTGCGGGGAGCAGGGGTAAGGTCTAGTTCTGTCACCCAGGCTGGAGTGCAGTGGCATGATCTTGGCTCACTGCAACCTCCACCTCCAGGGTTCAAGTGATTCTCCTGCCTCAGTCTCGTAAGTAGCTGGGACTACAGGCGCACACCATCAAGCTTGGCTAATTTTTGTATTTTTGGAGACAGGGTTTCACTCTGTTGCCCAGGCTACAGTGCAGTGGTATAATCTCGGCTCACTGCAACCTCTGCCTCCCAGGCGCAAGCCGTCCTCTCACTGCAGCCTCACTAGTAGCTGGGACCACAGGCATGTGCCACCATGCCCGGCTGATTTTTGGATTTTTTGTAGAGACAGGGGGGTCTCACTTTGTTGCCCAGGCTGGTCACAAACTCCTGAGCTCAAGTCATCTGCCCGCCTCAGCCTCACAAAGTGCTGGGATTACAGGCGCACACCATCAAGCTTGGCTAATTTTTGTATTTTTGTAGAGACAGGGGGTCTCACTGTGTTGCCCAGGCTAGAGTGCAGTGGTATAATCTCGGCTCACTGCAACCTCTGCCTCCCAGGCTCAAGTCATCCTCCCACTGCAGCCTCACTAGTAGCTGGGACCACAGGCATGTGCCACCATGCCCGGCTGATTTTTGTATTTTTTGTAGAGACAGGGGGGTCTCACTTTGTTGCCCAGGCTGGTCACAAACTCCTGAGCTCAAGTCATCTGCCCGCCTCAGCCTCACAAAGTGCTGGGATTCCAGGAAAATCCTTTGATTCTGAGGTGAGGAGCCAGTTCACACTTCCCAGTACTCTGACTTTTCCCACCTTCTTAAAAGAACAAATACCCATGAAGCATTTAAAACATTCCATAATGTTTGAGGAGGATTGATTGAGGATTGGAATAATGATCATTATGTTAACAGAAATTATTTCTGGGTGGTGAGATTACAAGCAATTTTCTTTATTTATTTGAGCTTTCCTATACTTTCCAAAAATTCTACAACAAAGAAAGTACTCAATAATTTTTGGTTTTGGGTATTTTTTATAGAAGCAGGGTCTGTAGAAATCTTTTTTTTTTCTTTTTGGAGACAGGGTTTCACTCTGTTGCCCAGGCTGGTCACAAACTCCTGAGCTCAAGCGATCTGCCCACCTAAGCTTCCCAAAGTGTTGGGATTACAGGTGTGAGCCACGGCACCCGGACTGTAAGTGAAATCCTTGTTAGAACAACTCGACAAAATTCTCGCTGAAAGCAGGACAGGGTAAGAAGATAGTGAGGGTGGTCAGATATCGAGGGTAGGGGATTTTCACTAAATTGACAAGATTCTTGCTCAAACTGGATTCCACAAGGACAGAGAGGGAAGTCTAGTGTGAGGCCTAGTCAGAAGGGACTAAGAGGAGTTCGACTAAAGTTTTGATCGATGGAGACTTTGTTAGGGAAGGACATTTAACACCTTTTTAAAAAATTTCTTCCATTTGGCTGGGCGCAGTGGCTCACACCTGTAATCCCAGCACTTGGGAGGCCGAGGTGGGTGGATCACCTGAAGTGAGGAGTTTGAGACCAGCCTGACCAACATAGAGAAACCTCCTCTCTACTAAAAATACAAACAAATTAGATGGGCGTGGTGGTAGGCACCTGTAATCCCAGCACTTGGGAGGCCGAGGTGGGTGGATCACCTGAAGTGAGGAGTTTGAGACCAGCCTGACCAACATAGAGAAACCTCCTCTCTACTAAAAATACAAACAAATTAGATGGGCGTGGTGGTAGGCACCTGTAATCCCAGCTACTCGGGTGGCTGAGGCAGGAGAATTGCTTGAACTCTGGAGGTGGAGGCTGCAGAGAGCTGAGGTCATGCCACTGCATCCCAGCCTCGGTGACAGAGCAAGACTCTGTCTCAAAAAAAAAAAAAGAAAAAGAGGGGTTTTCGGCTTCAGAACCACTGAAGTGCTGGGCACAGTGGTTGATGCCTATAATCCCAGCACATTGGGAGGCTCAAGCAGGAGGATTGCTTGAGCTCAGGAGTTCAAGACCAGGCTGGGCAACATGGTGAAGACCTGTGTCTACTAAAAATACAAAAATTAGCTGGGCATGGTGGCTCATGCCTGTAGTCCCAACTACTCGGAGGCTGAGGTGGGAGGATTGCTTGAGTCCAGGAGTTAGAAGCTGCAGTGAGCCAAGATCACGTCACTGCACTCCAGCCTGGGTGACACAGTGAGACCCTGTCTAGAAAAAGAACCATTGGTCCTGGAGCAGTGGCTCACACCTTTAATCCCAACACTTCGGAAGGCTGAGGTGGGCAGATCACCTGAGGTCGGAAGTTTGAGACCAGCTTGACCAACATGTAGAAATCCTGTGTCTACTAAAAATACAAAATTAGCCAGGCGTGGTGGCTCATGCCTATAATCCCAGCACTTTGGGAGGCTCAAGCAGGAGGATTGCTTGAGCTCAGGAGTTCAAGACCAGCCTGGCCAACATGGTGAAACCCCATCTCTACTAAAAATACAAAAATTAGCTGGGCATGGTGGCACACGCCTGTAATCCCAGCTACTCGGGAGGCTGAGGCAGGAGAATCGCTTGAACTCTGGAGGTGGAGGCTGCAGAGAGCTGAGGTCATGCCACTGCATTCCAGCCTGGGTGACAGAGTAAGACTCTGTCTCAAAAAAAGAAAAGAAAAAGAAAACTCAACCTGAGGCCAGGTGCAGTGGCTCATGCCTGTAATCCCAGCACTTTGGGAGGCCAAGGTGGGCAGATCACTTGAGATCACGAATTCAAGAGCAGCCTGGCCAACATGGTGAAACCCCAACTCTACTAAAAATACAAAAAATTAGGTGTGGAGGCACGTGCCTGTTATCCCAGCTACTTGAGAGGCTGAGGTGGGCAGATCACCTGAGGTCGGGAGTTTGAGACCAGCTTGACCAACATGTAGAAATCCTGTGTCTACTAAAAATACAAAAATTAGCCAGGTGTGGAGGCTCACGCCTGTAATCCCAGCTACTTGTGAGGCTGAGGCAGGAGAATAACTTGAACCCTTGAGGCGGAGGTTGCAGTAAGCCGATATTACGCCACTGCACTCCAGCCTGGGTGGCACAGTGAGACCCTGTCTAGAAAAAGAACCATTGGTCCTGGAGCAGTGACTCACACCTTTAATCCCAACACTTCGGAGGCTGAGGTGGGCAGATCACCTGAGGTCTGGAGTTTGAGACCAGCTTGACCAACATTTAGAAATCCTGTGTCTACTAAAAATACAAAATTAGCCAGGCGTGGTGGCTCATGCCTGTAATCCCAGCTACTCGGGAGGCTGAGGCACAAGAATTGCTTGAACCTGGGAGGCGGAGGTTGCGGTGAGCCAAGATTACCCCCCGCACTCCAGACAGGGTGACAGAGCAAGACTCCGTCTTTGAAAAAAAAAAAAAAAGAAAACTCAACCTGAGGCCAGGTGCAGTGGCACACGCCTGCAGTCCCAACTACTCTGGAGGCTGAGGTGGGAGAAACCTGAGCCCAGGAGGTTGAGGCTATAGTGAGCTGAGATTGCACCACTGCACTCCAGACTGGGCCAAGGGAGTGAGATCCTATCTCAAAAACAAAAAACAAATAAATAAAAGGGCCAGGCGCAGTGGCTCATGCCTGTAATCCCAACACTTCGGGGGGCCTAGGTGGGTGAATCATGAGGTCAGGAGTTCGAGAGCAGCCTGGCCAACATGGTGAAACCCCATCTCTACTAAAAATACAAAAAATTAGGTGTGGAGGCACGTGCCTGTAATCCCAGCTACTTGAGAGGCTGAAGCAGAATTGCTTGACCCCAGGAGGCGGAGGTGCAGTGAGTGGAGATCCAGCCTGGGTGACAGAGCAAGACTCCATCTCAAAAAAAAAAAAAAAAAAAAGAGGGGTTTTCGGCTTCAGAACCACTGAAGGGCTGGGCACAGTGGTTCATGCCTATAATCCCAGCACTTTGGGAGGCTCAAGCAGGAGGATTGCTTGAGCTCAGGAGTTCAAGACCAGGCTGGGCAACATAGCAAAACCTCATCTCTATAAAAAATACATAAAAAATTAACTGTGTGTAGTGGCTCACACCAGTAGTCTCAGCTACTTGGGAGGCTGAGGTGGGAGGATTGCTTGAGTCCAGGAGGTTGAGGCTGCAGTGAGCCAAGATCACGTCACTGCACTCCAGCCTGGGTGGCACAGTGAGACCCTGTCTAGAAAAAGAACCATTGGTCCTGGAGCAGTGGCTCACGCCTTTAATCCCAACACTTTGGAAGGCTGAGATGGACAGATCACCTCAGGTCGGGAGTTTGAGACCAGCTTGACCAACATGTAGAAATCCTGTGTCTACTAAAAATACAAAATTAGCCAGGCGTGGTGGCTCATGCCTGTAATCCCAGCTACTTGTGAGGCTGAGGCAGGAGAATCACTTAAACATGGGAGGCAGAGGTTGCGGTGAGCCGAGACTGCACCATTGCACTCCAGCCTGGACAACAAAATCTAAACTCCATCTCAAAAAAAGAAAAAGAAAAAAACAAAAGAATCCTTGAGGAAGATGAAGATGGCTTATCCAGGAGAAGAGGGAATGGGATGTGGCCAGTGCCTTACAATGAACTGAGGGAGTGACCCCAAGAGCACCCCATATGGAGGGAAATTTGCCTGAGCTTATGGAGACTAGACCCCAAGATGTCTCTGAGGCAATGCAGTAAGGACCATTGCAGGGCCTTTCTGAGCCAACACAGAGCTTTGGAGCTTTGTGGTTGGTGGAGGTGGAGGAGTAGCCCTCCACATCAGTACCCCATGGCCGCAGGTACCAAGCTAACCATCATGAGCATCAGGGCGCCTTTCCCCATTTCCTGGGGCTGGGAGTCAGATTTTATTTGGTTTAGAAAACTCAACTTGAGGGCCGGGTGTGGTGACTCATGCCTGTAATCACAGCACTTTGGGAGACCGAGGTGGGTAGATCACGAGATCAGGAGATCAAGACCATCCTGGCTAACACGGTGAAACTCCATCTCTACTAAAAAATGTAAAACTTAGCCAAGCATGGTGGCAGGTGCCTGTAATCCCAGTTACTTGGGAGGCTGAGGCAGGAGAATGGCATGAACCTGTGAGGCGGAGCTTGCAGTGAGCTGAGATTATGCCACTGCACTCCAGCCTGGGCGACAGAGCAAGACTCCGTCTCAAAAAAAAAAAAAAGAAAAAAAGAAAAGAAAACTCAACCTGAGGCCAGGTGCAGTGACTCACACCTGTAATCCCAATACTTTGAGATGCTGAGGCAGGAGGATCACTTGGGCACAGAAGTTCAAGACCAACTTGGGCAACATAGTAGACCCCCATCTCTACAAAACTATTTTTAAAAGTTAGCCAGGCATGGTGGTGTGTGTCTGTAGTCACAGCTACTCGGAGGCTGAAGTGGGAGGATCTCTTGAACCTGGGAGGTCGAGGCTGCAGTGAGCTGTGATCTCACCACTGCACTCCAGCCTGGGCCACAAAGTGAGACCCTCTCTCAAAAATAAATAAATAAAAAGGAAAGAAAAAGAAGGACAGACACAAACACAGGCATGGCACAGATGTTAGAGTGATCTGACAAAGACTTATGTCAGAGGCGTCTGAACCTGAGGAACTCCATCTCGAATAGAGGCTGTGTAAAATAAGGCTGAGACCTTCTGGGCAGCATTCCCAGGAGGCTAGGTGTTCTTAGTCACAGGTTGAAACTGGAGATCAGCACAAGATACAGGTGATGAAGACAGTGCTGATAAAACAGGTTGAGGTCAAGAAGCCAGCCGAAACCTGCCAAAACCAAGATGGCCATGAGGGTTACCTTGGGTCATCCTCACTCCTCATTGTATGCTAATTATAATGCATTAGTAAGCTGAAAGACACTCCCACCAGCACCATGACAGTTTACAGATGCCATGGCAATGTCAGGAAGCTACCCTATATGGTCTAAAAGTGGGAGGAAAAAAATTTTATTTAAATAAATAAATAAAAGGGAGAGGAACGCTCAGTTCTGGGAATTGCCCACCTCTTTCCCAGAAAACTCGTGAATAACCCACCCCTTGTTTAGCACATAAGTGAGAAATAGCGGTAAGTACCCTTAGTCCAGCAGCCGTGTTGCTGCTCCGCCTGTAGAGTAGCCATTGTTTTTTCCTTTACCTTCCTAATAAACTTGCTTTCACTGTACTCTATGGATTGTCCTCGAATTATTTCCTGCATGATATCCAAGAACCCTGTCTTGGGGTCTGGATCAGGACCCCATTCCAGTAACACCTATAGTAGCCATCATAAAAATACTTCAGTGAGCAATTGAGAACATGACTGGGCCAGGCAAGTTGCCTGTAGTCCCAGCTACTGGGAAGGCTGAGGAAGTGGGATCACTTGAATCCTGGAGTTCAAGACCAGCCTGGGCAATAGAGTGAGACTCTGTCTCAAAAAAAAAAAAAAAGAAAGAAAGGAAAAAGAAGGACAGACACAAACACAGGCATGGCACAGATGTTAGAGTGATATGACAAAGACTTATGTCAGAGGCGTCTGAACCTGAGGAACTCCATCTCGAATAGAGGCTGAGTAAAATAAGGCTGAGACCTTCTGGGCAGCATTCCCAGGAGGCTAGGCATTCTAAGTCACAGCATGAAATAGGAGATCAGCACAAGATACAGGTCATGAAGACCTTGCTGATAAAACAGGTTGAGATCAAGAAGCCAGCCGAAACCTGCCAAAACCAAGATGGCCGTGAGAGTGACCTCTGGTGTGTTCACTCCTCATTGTATGCTAATTATAATGCATTAGTAAGCTGAAAGACACTCCCACCAGCACCATGACAGTTTACAGATGCCATGGCAACGTCAGGAAGCTACCCTATATGGCCTAAAAGGGGGAAGAAAAAAAAAATTTTATTTAAATAAATAAAAAAAAGGGGGAGGAACCCTCAGTTCTGGGAATTACCCACCTCTTTCCCAGAAAACTCATGAATAACCCACCCCATGTTATCACATAATTGAGAAATAACTGTTAAGTATCCTTAGTTCAGCAGCCGTGTTGCTGCTCCGCCTATAGAGTAGCCATTGTTTCTTTCTTTACTTTCCTAATAAACTTGCTTTCACTTTATAGGCTCAGCACGAACTATTTCTTGTGTGAGATCCAAGATCTGGCTCATGGGGTCTGGATATGGATCCCTTTCTAACATTTTCCTGGCCAACCACAACATGACGATACTGGAGAGACCCTTGACCCAAAGGAAAATCGTCTGTGCAGCAACAATTGGCTGACTTTGGACTGACCCTGCTTATTCCTTTGAACCAGTCACTGACCACTAACTGCTGTTCAGAAGAAACAAGAGGGATAGATATTACCTTTCTTTGGGTCTGAGAGATCTGAATGGCTCACCATACTGAGGCTTTCTGACTGAGCTTCTCTCTACCTTGATTACATGTGACTCTATTGTTAGGCAGAAATATTATTACCGTTATTTAGCCTGAATAAGTTACAAACAAATGGATCTTCATTCCTTTGCAATCCTTAGGATTAAGTGTCCCCTTATAGGCTGAGTATGGTGGCTCACACCTGTAATCCCAATACTTTGAGATGCTGAGGCAGGAGGATCACTTGGGCACAGAAGTTCAAGACCAACTTGGGCAACATAGTAGACCCCCATCTCTACAAAACTATTTTTAAAAGTTAGCCAGGCATGGTGGTGTGTGTCTGTAGTCACAGCTACTCGGAGGCTGAAGTGGGAGGATCTCTTGAACCTGGGAGGTCGAGGCTGCAGTGAGCTGTGATCTCACCACTGCACTCCAGCCTGGGCCACAAAGTGAGACCCTCTCTCAAAAATAAATAAATAAATAAATAAATAAAAAGGAAAGAAAAAGAAAACTAAACCTGAAGGGAAACAAATTCATACCTGCTTTATTATAACCTCTACAGAAGATAAATTGGACCTCTTTACACTCATGTCTGCCTCGAACTTTCCTAAGTAAGGCAATCAGTGTTTTTCACACTCTGGACCCTAGCCTGCCCTTTTAGCTTCATTTCCACTTCCATCAATGCTCTCCTCCTAGTTCACACCGAGGAGCTCATGCTCCTGCCGCACAGTACACACCTTCCAAGAGCACATGCTCCCACCATCTTTGCTCACATTTCTTCTGCCTAGAAGGCCTTTGCCCCTTTCCACCAGGTATTATCCTACAAAACCCAGCTCATAAAATCTGTGACACATACAGAAAGATTTCATTTGCTGTCCCAGATGTTGTTAACCCTTTTAACTTTTAGCCCTGTTAGCTTGTCTGATAAGAGCTATAATATTTAGTTACCTGTCTCATCAGACAACCTGAGATTCCTTGAGGGCCCTGACACTGAGCCCAGTGTCGGGCACAAGGATTTGTTCAACCTGAGTCAAATCAAATTTAATTAGTACTTGATACAAAATAATACTGCTTTTGCTGCTTTCTCACTAGCCTGGTGTTACCATACACAAGAGCATGTCTGGTTTAGAGGGCGAATCACTCGGTTATCCAGTAGTCAATGGCCAGCATAGAGCCTCAAGGAACAGGTCTCCTCCCATACCCAGACATCTAGATGTCAGTAGTTTCTCTGGAGTCTGTTTATAGCACATATGTACTCAGGATGATGTTTGGATTCACAACCTCATTTTTTTTTTCATACCAAAATTCATAGGCTAAAGTTCCCTTCCCTTAACTCAGCAAGCCTTGACACTTAAACCTGATTTAGAAAGCATTTCCTATCTGGATTATCTTTATTAGGACCATTTCCTCTTCTGCAGCACCTTTCTGCCCCTTACCCAGGAAGCAAACAAACAAACCTGGAGACACTTCTTTCTAGTTCTCAAAAGGAAATGTGAGGCTTTGCTAAACAACTATGTTGACTCAAAGGAGGTGAGGGGCAGGGGATGTTAAAGAAAAGTAGACAAGACCGGGCGCGGTGGCTCATGTCTGTAATCCCAGCACTTTGGGAGGCCGAGGTGGGTGGATGAGGTCAAGAGATCGAGACCATTCTGGTGAAATGGCCAACATGGTGAAACTCCGTCTCTACTAAAAAATACAAAAATTAGCTGGGCTTGATGCTATGTGCCTGTAGTCCCAGCTACTCAGGAGGCTGAGGCAGGAGAATCACTTGAACCCGGGAGGCGGAGCTTGCAGTGAGCCGAGATGGCACCACGGCACTCCAGCCTGGCGACAGAGTGAGACTCCGTTTCAAAAAATATAAAAGAGAGAAAAGGAGATGAGGGCAGGGAATGTTAAAGAAAAAGCGATTTGTGACACTTGCTAAAGATGGTACCAGGAAGGCTTTATTCAGGCGGACCGTGGTGATAGGTGTGGGGACTAGTGCAATGGGGTCTGGCCGTGGGGGAGGGAGGGGACTCAACTCTCCTCTTGTCCAACAAGGAAAGTTACTAAGAGGAAACATCAGGGGTAAGTGGGATTCTTTTTTCTCTCTTTCTTTTTGAGACAGGGTCTCGCTCTGTCACCCAAGTTGGAGAGCAGTGGGTCTCTCTCGGCTCGCTGCAACCTCCGCTTCCTGAGTTCAAGTGATTCTCCTGCCTCAGTCTCCTGAGTAGTTGGTATTACAGGCGCACACCATCAAGCTTGGCTAATTTTTGTGTTTTTTGATAGAGAATGTAGTTCTCCATGTTGGCCAGGCTGGTCTCGAACTCATGACCTCAAGTGATCTGCCTGCCTTGCCCTCCTTAAGTGCTGGGATTACAGGTGTGAGCCACTGCTCCCAGCCTGTAAGTGAGATCCTTGTTAGAACAACTCAACAAAATTCTTGCTGAAAGCAGGACAGGTTAATAAGATAGTGAGGGTGGTCAGATATCTAGGGTAGGTGATTTTCACTAAATTGACAAGATTCTTGCTCAAACTGGATTCCACAAGGACAAAGAGGGAAGTCCACTGTGAGGCTAGTCAGAAGGGACTCAGAGGAGTTCGACTAAAGTTTTGATCAAAGGAGACTTTGAAGGACATTAAATACCTTTTTAAAACATTTCTTCCATTTGGCCGGGCGCAGTGGCCCACAACTGTAATCCCAGCACTTTGGGAAACTGAGGTGGGTGGATCACCTGAAGTCAGAAGTTTGAGACCAGCCTGGCCAACATAGAGAAACCTCCTCTCTACTAAAAATACAAAAAAATTAGAGGGGCATGGTGGTGGGCACCTGTAATCCCAGCTACTCGGTAGGCTGAGGCAGGAGAATCACTTGAACCCGGGAGGTAGAGGCTATAGTGAGGTGAGGTCATGCCACTGCACTCCAGCCTGGGCGACAGAGCAAGACTCTGTCTCAAAAAGAAAAGAAAAGAAAAAATTCATTTGCTTTGTCTTTGCAATGGTCAGCGTGGCAACAAGCCAAAAATATATATATATTTATTGGAGAAAAAAGATTCTTAGTTGGAATGGTGAAAAGTTGACTACTAGAAATCCTTTTCTGGGAGGAGCACGGGTAAGGTCTAGTTCGGTCACCCAGGCTGGAGTGCAGTGGTGCAATCTTGGCTCACAACAGTCTCGACCTCCCAGGCTAAAGTGATCCTCCCACCTCAGCCTCCCAAGTAGCTGAGACTACAGGAATGCCACCAGCATGACCGGCTGATTTTTGTTTGTGGGTTTTTTTTTTTTTTTTGTAGAAGCAGGGTCAGTAGAAATCTTTTTTTTTTCTTTTCTTTTCTTTTCTTTCTTTCTTTTTTTTTGGAGACAGGGTCTCACTCTGTTGCCCAGGCTAGTGTACAGTGGTATAATCTCGGCTCACTGCAACCCCTGCCTCCCAGGCTCAAGCCATCCTCCCACTGCAGCCTCCCTAGTAGCTGGGACCACAGGTGTGCGCCGCCATGCCCGGCTAATTTTTGTATTTCTTGTAGAGACAGGAGGGTCTCACTTTGTTGCCCAGGCTGGTCATGAACTCCTGAGTTCAAGTCATCTGCCTGCCTCAGCCTCACAAAGTACTGGGATTACAGGCAGGAAAATCCCTTGATTCTGAGATGACAAGCCAGTTCACACTTCCCAGTACTCTACCTTTCCCCACTTTCTTTCCTTTTTTTTTTTTTTTTTTTGAGATGGAGTCTCGCTGTATTGCCCAGGCTGGAGTGCTATGGTGCAATCTTGGCTCACTGCAACCTCCATCTCCTGGGTTCACGCCATTCTCCTGCCTCAGTCTCCCAAGTAGCTGGGATTACAGGTACACCACCAGCATGACTAGCTAATTTTTGTTTTTGGGTATTTTTTATAGAAGCAGGGTCTGTAGAAATCTTTTTTTTTTTTCTTTTTGGAGACAGGGTCTCACTGTGTTGCCCAGGCTAGAGTGCAGTGGTATAATCTCGGCTCACTGCAACCTCTGCCTCCCAGGCTCAAGTCATCCTCCCACTGCAGCCTCACTAGTAGCTGGGACCACAGGCATGTGCCACCATGCCCGGCTGATTTTTGTATTTTTAGTAGAGACAGGGGGGTCTCACTTTGTTGCCCAGGCTGGTCACAAACTCCTGTGCTCAAGTCATCTGCCCGCCTCAGCCTCACAAAGTACTGGGATTACAGGCAGGAAAATCCCTTGATTCTGAGATGACAAGCCAGTTCACACTTCCGAGTACTCTACCTTTCCCCACTTTCTTTCCTTTTTTTTTTTTTTTTTTGAGATGGAGTCTCGCTGTATTGCCCAGGCTGGAGTGCTATGGTGCAATCTTGGCTCACTGCAACCTCCATCTCCTGGGTTCAAGCAATTCTCCTGCCTCAGCCTCCCAAGTAGCTGAGACTACAGGTGTGTACACTACCACACCCTGCTAATTTTTATATGTTTAGTAGAGACAGGGTTTTACCATGTTGACCAGGCTGGTCTCAAACTCCTGACCTAATGTGATCTGCCTGCCTTGGCCTCCCAAAGTGCTAGGATTACAGGCGTGAGCCACCGCGCCCGGCCTGCCTGGCTAATTTTTTGTTTTTCTGTTTTTCCTTTTTTATTTTTTTGAGACGGAGTCTCACTCTGTGGCCCAGGCCAGAGTGCGGTGGCGCGATCTCGGCTCACTGCAAGCTCCGCTTCCCGGGTTCACGCCATTTTCCTGCCTCAGCCTCCCGTGTAGCTGGGACTACAGGCGCCCGACACCTCGCCCGGCTAATTTTTTTTTTTTTTTTTTTTTTTTTTTGTATTTTTTAGTAGAGACGGGGTTTCACCGTGTTCACCAAGATGGTCTCGATCTCCTGACCTCGTGATCCGCCTGCCTCGACCTCCCAAAGTGCTGGGATTACAAGTGTGAGCCACTGTGCCCAGCCATATTACCAATTTTTTTTTTTTTTTGTATTTTTAGTAGAGACGGGGTTTCACCCTGTTAGCCAGGATGGTCTTGATCTCCTGACCTTGTGATCCGCCCACCTCGGCCTCCCAAAGTGCTGGGATTACAGGCGTGAGCCACCGCGGGCAGCCTGCCTCTCGCCTCTTTCTTAAAAGAACAAATACCCATGAAGCATTTAAAACATTCCATAATGTTTGAGGAGGATTGATTGAGGATTGGAATAATGATCATTATGTTAACAGAAATTATTTCTGGGTGGTGAGATTACAAGCAATTTTCTTTATTTATTTGAGCTTTCCTATACTTTCCAAAAATTCTACAACAAAGAAAGGCCTCAATAATTTTTGGTTTGAAAGGAGTTAAGGCAACTGGCTCTCCTGCACTTGGGGCCATCAAAGCCAGTAAGTTTTCTAACCAAAATGAGGAGATCCCACCGTTCTGTCACCCCATTGGACTTGGGGTCAAAGGGCAGGTCTCAAAGCCTAAAACTATTACCTCCTTGAAAGAATGCTGGAGCCCCAGTCTGTCAAGAAGGCTTGCAACCAAGCACGCTGGCACAGGAGCAAGTTAGCAAAATTCTTATAATTTGAAACATGGAAAATCAGACTGACCCTTCTGGCTACCAAAAAAGAAAAAGAAAAAAAGAAAGAAGAAGAAAAAGAAAGTATGAAAGCCTAAGACAAGATGACAAACCTAGTTTCAGGATTATAAAGGAGAAACCACTTCTCTTCAGTTGTATTATAACAGAGGGTGTAAAGCTGGGCCTCATATCCCACTCTTTACATGCAAATCCCATCAAAAATGAGCTGGCTGCACTCCAGGTGCCCAGATCTCAAAGGAACTCTGTTTCCAATGAAGCCCCTGTCCTCTAGCCCCAACTTTCTCTTTTCTCTGCTTTCTTATGGCAGAAGGAGAGAAAGGATGTCTTGGATCTCTTTCCTTTTACCCTGAAATTGGTTGAAAAACAAACTGCTGCTTTCTCCCTTCTCACATTGCACCTATTACCAATTATTGTTTTTTGAGACTGAGTTTCTCTCTTGCTGCCCAGGATGGAGTGCAATGGCATGATCTCGACTCACTGCAACCTCTGCCTCCTGGGTCAAGGGATTCTCCTGCCTCAGCCTCCCTAGTAGCTGGGAATACAGGTGCTCACAACCACGCCTGGCTAATTTTTTGTATTTTTAGTAGAGACAGGGTTTCACCATGTTGACCAGGCTGGTCTCAAACTCCTGACCTCAGGTGATCCACCTGCCTTGGCCTCCCAAAGCACTGGGATTACAAGTGTGAGCCACTGTGCCCAGCCATATTACCAATTTTGTTTTGTTTTGTTTTTTTGAGAGGAAGTCCCACTCTTTCACCCAGGCTGGAGTGCTGTGGTGCAATCTCAGCTCACTCCAACCTCCGCCTCCCAGGTTCAAGCTCTTCTCCTGCTTCAGACTCCTGAGTAGCTGGGACTACAGGCACGTGCCACAATGCCTGGCTAATTTTTTGTATTTTTAATAGAGATGGGGTTTCACCGTGTTAGCTAGGATGATCTCGATCTCCTGACCTTGTGATCCACCTACCTCGGCCTCCCAAAGTGCTAGGATTACAGGTGTAAGCCACGGCACCAGGCCTCAAGACCAAAAACTTTTACATGATTCCCACTCTACTCTGGCTAAATGTCATAGAAAAACCAGGAAGATCTCAAAGTGAACAAGAACAGACTCTGGCTGGGTGAAGTGGCCCATGCCTATAATCCCAGCACTTTGGGAGGCCAAGGCGTGCGGATCACTTGAGGCCAGCCTGACCAACATGGCGAATCCCTGTCACTACCAAAAAAGACAAAACTTAGCATGGTAGCGCGTGCCTATAATCCCAGCACTTGGGGAGGCTGAGGCGAGTGGAAAACTTGAGGCCAGGAATTCGAGACCAGCCTGGCCAACATGGTGAATCCTCACCACTACCAAAAAATACAAAAATTAGCATGGGTGCGTGCCTATAATCCCAGCAGTTTGGGAGGCCAAGGCGTGGATCACTTGAGGCCAGCCTGACCAACATGGCGAATCCTGTCACTACCAAAAAATACAAAACTTAGCATGGGTGCGTGCCTATAATCCCAGCAGTTTGGGAGGCCAAGGCGCGGATCACTTGAGGCCAGCCTGACCAACATGGCGAATCCTGTCACTACCAAAAAATACAAAACTTAGCATGGGTGCGTGCCTATAATCCCAGCACTTTGGGAGGCTGAGACAGGCAAATCATGAGATCAGGAGATCGAGACCAGCCTGGCCAACATGGTGAATCCTCACCACTACCAAAAAATACAAAAATTAGCATGGGTGCGTGCCTATAATCCCAGCACTTTGGGAGGCTGAGACAGGCAAATCATGAGATCAGGAGATCGAGACCAGCCTGGCCAACATGGTGAATCCTCACCACTACCAAAAAATACAAAAATTAGCATGGGTGCGTGCCTATAATCCCAGCAGTTTGGGAGGCCAAGGCGTGCGGATCACTTGAGGCCAGCCTGACCAACATGGCGAATCCTGTCACTACCAAAAAATACAAAACTTAGCATGGGTGCGCGTGCCTATAATCCCAGCACTTTGGGAGGCTGAGACAGGCAAATCATGAGATCAGGAGATCGAGACCAGCCTGGCCAACATGGTGAAAACCCCATCTCTACTAAAAATACAAAAATTAGCTGGGTGTGGTGGCAGGCACCTGTAATCCCAGCACTTTGGGAGGCTGAGGCAGGAGAATCACTTGAACCTGGGAGGTGGAGACTGCAGTGAGCTGACGCCGTGCCACTGCACTCCAGCCTGGCGACAGAGAGAGACTCTGTCTCAAAAAAGAGAAAAAGAAAAAGGAAAGAAGAAGAAGAAGAAAGTATGAAAGCCTAAGACAAGATGACAAACCTAGTTTCAGGATTATAAAGGAGAAACCACTTATTTTTAGTTTTATTATAACAGAGGGTGTAAAGCTGGGCCTCATATCCCACTATTTACATGCAAATCCCATCAAAAATGAGCTGGCTACACTCCAGGTGCCCAGATCTCAACAGAACTCCGTTTCCAGTGAAGCCCCTGCCCTCTAGCCCCAGCTTTCTCTTTTCTCTGCTTTCTTATGGGAGGAGAGAAAGGATGCCTTGGATCTCTTTCCTCTTACCCTGAAATTGGTTGAAAAACAAACTGTTGCTTTCTCCCTTCTCACATTGCACCTATTACCAATTATTGTTTTTTGAGACTGAGTTTCTCTCTTGCTGCCCAGGATAGAGTGCAATGGCATGATCTCGACTCACTGCAACCTCTGCCTCCTGGGTTCAAGAGATTCTCCTGCCTCAGCCTCCCTAGTAGCTGGGAATACAGGTGCTCACAACCACGCCTGGCTAATTTTTTGTATTTTTAGTAGAGACAGAGTTTCACCATGTTGACCAGGCTGGTCTCAAACTCCTGACCTCAGGTGGTCCACCTGCCTTGGCCTCCCAAAGCACTGGGATTACAAGTGTGAGCCACTGTGCCTGGCCATATTACCAATTTTTTCTTTTTTTTTTTTTTTTTTTTTTGAGAGGAAGTCTCGCTCTTTCACCCAGGCTGGAGTGCCGTGGTGCAATCTCAGCTCACTCCAACCTCTGCCTCCCAAGTTCAAGCTATTCTCCTGCTTCAAACTCCTGAGTAGCTGGGACTACAGGCACGTGCCACAATGCCTGGCTAATTTTTTGTATTTTTAATAGAGACAGAGTTTCACCATGTTGACCAGGCTGGTCTGAAACTCCTGACCTCAGGTGATCCACCTGCCTTGGCCTCCCAAAGCACTGGGATTACAAGTGTGAGCCACTGTGCCCAGCCATATTACCAATTTTGTTTCGTTTTGTTTTGTTTTTTTGAGAGGAAGTCTCGCTCTTTCACCCAGGCTGGAGTGCTGTGGTGCAATCTCAGCTCACTCCAACCTCCGCCTCCCAGGTTCAAGCTATTCTCCTGCTTCAGACTCCTGAGTAGCTGGGACTACAGGCATGTGCCACAATGCCTGGCTAATTTTTTGTATTTTCAATAGAGATGGGATTTCCCCGTGTTGACCAGGCTGGTCTCAAACTCCTGACCTCAGGTGATCTGCCTGCCTTGGCCTCCCAAAGTGCTGGGATTAAAGGCGTGAGCCACTGCGCCCAGCCATATTACCAATTTTGTTTTTTTTTTTTTGAGAGGAAGTCTCGCTCTTTCACCCAGGCTGGAGTGCAGTGGTGCAATCTTGGCTCACTACAGCCTCAACCTCTGAGGCTGAAGTGATCCTCCCACCTCAACCTCCGAAGTAGCTGGGACTACAGGCATGCGCCTCCATGCCTGGCTAATTTTTGTATTTTTGTAGAGACAGGGGGTCTCACTTTGTTGCCCAGGCTACAGTGCAGTGGTAGAAAGAAAGGAAAAAGAAGGACAGACACAAACACAGGCATGGCACAGATGTTAGAGTGATCTGACAAAGACTTATGTCAGAGGCGTCTGAACCTGAGGAACTCCATCTCGAATAGAGGCTGAGTAAAATAAGGCTGAGACCTTCTGGGCAGCATTCCCAGGAGGCTAGGTGTTCTAAGTCACAGGATGAAACAGGAGATCAGCACAAGATACAGGTGATGAAGACCTTGCTGATAAAACAGGTTGAGGTCAAGAAGCCAGCCGAAACCTGCCAAAACCAAGATGGCCATGAGGGTGACCTTGGGTCATCCTCACTCCTCATTATATGCTAATTATAATGTATTAGCATGCTGAAAGACACTCCCACCAGCACCATGACAGTTTACAGATGCCATGGCAATGTCAGGAAGCTACCCTATATGGTCTAAAAGTGGGAGGAAAAAAATTTTTTAATTAAATAAATAAATAAATAAATAAATAAATAAATAAATAAAGGGGAGGAACCCACATTTCAGGGAATTACCCACCTCTTTCCCAGAAAACTCATGAATAACCCACCCCATGTTTAGCACATAATTGAGAAATAACTGTTAAGTATCCTTAGTCCAGCAGCTGTGTTGCTGCTCCGCCTATAGAGTAGCCATTGTTTCTTTCTTTACTTTCCTAATAAACTTGCTTTCACTGTACTCTATGGATTGTCCTTGAATTATTTCCTGCATGATATCCAGAACCCTGTCTTGGGGTCTGGATCAGGACCCCATTCAGTAACCCTTATAGCAGCCATCATAAAAATCCTTCAGTGAGCAATTAAGAACCTGATTGTGCCAGGCAAGTGGCCTGTAGTCCCAGCTACTCGGGAGGCTGAGGCAGGAGAATTGCTTGAACCCAGGAGGCAGAAGTGACAGTGAGCCAAGATCACGCCACCCAATTTATGCAGTGGTGATGGAGAAGGCACAGTGGGGAGCACTTCATCCTGGACAGTGTCAGAGGAGACCACATGGGGAGCTCGGACTTCTAATGTTACCAGCTAGGGATAGAAATTCAAGCTCCCTATGGGGAGAACCCCACTCCGTGCCCCACTGCCCCAGGTAGTGTCAGAGGCAGCCTAGTGGAGTGAGGACTTTGACCACAGCTCTGCAATAACAAGGCCACCCTCTGCAGTGTCAGTGGAGGCCACATGGAAAGCAGTAACAAGGAGCCCTTGTACTTCCCAGCCAAGGTGGTACCAGCAGAGGCCTAGTGGAGAGCCTGAACTTCTCTCCCCACCCAGAGGCACCAACTCCTCCCCACTTGTCTCTCCTTTCACTGTTAAGGATGCCTGAGTGGAAAACCTGGACTTCCACCCTGATCTGGCAGTAAAAAGGCGGCAGCCATTTTCTCCCACTAGAGCAGTGTCAGGGATTTGAGTGGTATTGGCTTAAATACCAGATTTAAATAAAACCCAGAGTTTTATAATATCAAAATGTCCAGGTTTCAATTACAGACCACTTGTCATAGAAAAAACCAGGAAGATCTCAAAGTGAACAAGAACAGACTCTGGCTGGGTGAAGTGGCCCATGCCTATAATCCCAGCAGTTTGGGAGGCCAAGGCGTGCGGATCACTTGAGGCCAGCCTGACCAACATGGCGAATTCCTGTCACTACCAAAAAATACAAAACTTAGCATGGGTGCGCGTGCCTATAATCCCAGGTACTTGGGAGGCTGAGGCATGAGAATCACTTGAACCTGGGAGGTGGAGACTGCAGTGAGCTGACGTCGTGCCACTGCCTCCAGCCTGGGCGATAGAGTGAGACTCTGTCTCAAAAAAAAACAAAAAAAGGAAAAAGAAAGAAAGGAAAAAAGAAGGACAGACACAAACACAGGCATGGCACAGATGTTAGAGTGATCTGACAAAGACTTATGTCAGAGGCGTCTGAACCTGAGGAACTCCATCTCGAATAGAGGCTGAGTAAAATAAGGCTGAGACCTTCTGGGCAGCATTCCCAGGAGGCTAGGTGTTCTAAGTCACAGGATGAAACAGGAGATCAGCACAAGATACAGGTGATGAAGACCTTGCTGATAAAACAGGTTGAGGTCAAGAAGCCAGCCGAAACCTGCCAAAACCAAGATGGCCATGAGGGTGACCTTGGGTCATCCTCACTCCTCATTATATGCTAATTATAATGTATTAGCATGCTGAAAGACACTCCCACCAGCACCATGACAGTTTACAGATGCCATGGCAATGTCAGGAAGCTACCCTATATGGTCTAAAAGTGGGAGGAAAAAAATTTTTTAATTAAATAAATAAATAAATAAAGGGGGGAGGAACCCTCAGTTCTGGGAATTACCCACCTCTTTCCCAGAAAACTCATGAATAACCCACCCCATGTTTAGCACATAATTGAGAAATAACTGTTAAGTATCCTTAGTCCAGCAGCCGTGTTGCTGCTCCGCCTATAGAGTAGCCATTGTTTCTTTCTTTACTTTCCTAATAAACTTGCTTTCACTGTACTCTATGGATTGTCCTTGAATTATTTCCTGCATGATATCCCAGAACCCTGTCTTGGGGTCTGGATCAGGACCCCATTCCAGTAACCCTTATAGCAGCCATCATAAAAATCCTTCAGTGAGCAATTAAGAACCTGATTGTGCCAGGCAAGTGGCCTGTAGTCCCAGCTACTGGGAAGGCTGAGGAAGTGGGATCACTTGAATCCTGGAGTTCAAGACCAGCCTGGGCAACACAGAGAGACCCCGTCTCTAAACTACAACAACAAAAACACACTTGAGACTCGGCGCGGTGGCTCACGCCTGTAATCCCAGCACTTTGGGAGGCTGAGACAGGCAAATCATGAGATCAGGAGATCGAGACCAGCCTGGCCAACAAGATGAAACCCCATCTCCACTAAAAATACCAAAAATTAGCTGAGTGTGGTGGCAGGCACCTGTAATCCCAGCTACTCGGGAGGCTGAGGCAGGAGAATCGCTTGAACCCAGGACGTAGAAGTGACAGTGAGCGAAGATCACGCCATTGCACTCCAGCCTGGGTGACAGTGTGAGACTCTGTCTCAAAAAATAAATAAAAGAGTTTACCACTTGTACAAGGGAGAGGGAAATATGTCAGAGGCAGTCAAACCAGAGTGACTCCATCTTAACTAGGGCTAGGTAAAATGAGTCTGGGACCTGCTTGGCCTCATTCCCAGGAGGTTCGGCATTCTGAGTCTCAGGATAAGATAGGAGGTCCACAGGATGTTTCACAAGATACAGGTCACAAAGACCCTGCTGATAAAACAGGTTGAGGTCAAGAAGCCAGCGAAACCTGCCAAAACCAAGATTTCAGGCGGGCGCAGTGGATCATGCCTATAATCCCAGCACTTTGGGAGGCTGAGGCAGGCAAATCATGAGATCAGGAGATCGAGACCAGCCTGGCCAACATGATGAATCCCCATCTCCACTAAAAATACCAAAAATTAGCTGGGTGTGGTGGCAGGCATCTGTAATCCCAGCTACTTGGGAGGCTGAGACAGGCAAATCATGAGATCAGGAGTTCTAGACCAGCCTGGCCAACATGTGACACCCCATCTCTACTAAAATTAGCTGGGCGTGGTGGTGGGCCCCTGTAATCCCAGCTACTTGGGAGGCTGGGGCAGGAGAGCTGCTTGAACCCAGGAGGCAGAGGTTGCAGTTGCAGTGAGCTGAGATCAGTTGCACTCCAGCCTGTGTGACAGAGCAAGACTCTGTCTCAAAAAATAAATAAATAAAAAGAAAGAAAAAAAAAAAAAAAAAACTAGCTGGGCGTGGTGGCCCGCACCTGTAATCCCAGCTACTCGGGAGGCTGAGGCATGAGAATCGCACCACTGCACTCCAGCCTGGGTGACAGAGTGGGACTAAACCCCAGAAAAAAAAAAAATCCAAGATGGCAAAGAAAGCCACCTCTGATCGTCCTCCTGCTCATTATATGCTAATTATAACATATTAGCATGCTAAAAGACACTCCCACTAGCACCATGACAGCTTACAAATGACATGGCAATGTACCTATGTGGTCTGAAAGGGGGAGGAAACCTCACTTCCTGAAAATTCTTGCCCCTTTCCTGGAAAACTCATGAATAATTCACCCCTTATTTAGTATATGATAGAGAAATAACCATAAAAATAGCCAACCAGCAGCCCTTGGGGCTTCTCTATCTATGGAGTAGCCATTCTTTTATTTCTTTGCTTCTTTAATAAACTTGCTTTCGCTTTATGGGCTCAGCCCAAATTATTTCTTGCGTGAGATCCAAGATCTGTCTCGTGGGGTCTGGATATGGACCTCTTTCTGGTAACATTTTCCTGGCCAACCACAACATGACGATACTGGAGAGACCTTTGACCCAAAGGAAAATCGTCCTCGCAGCACCAGTTGGCTGACTTTGCACTGACCCTGCTTATTCCTTTGAACCATTTGCTGACCACTTACTGCTGTTCAGAAGAAACAAGAGGGATGGATATCACCTTTTGTTGGGTCTCAGAGTTCTGAATGGCCCTCACTATACCAAGACTTTCTGACTGAGCTCCTCTCTATCTTGAATACAAGCAACTCTGTTGTTAGGCAGAAATATCATCACCCCTATTTAGCCTGAATAAGTTACAAAAAATGGGTCTTCATTCCTTTGCAACCCTTAGGATTAAGTGACCCCTTATAGGCTGCGCATGGTGGCTCACACTTGTAATTCCACCACTTTGGAAAGCCAACATGGTCAGATCCACTTGAGCTCAGGAGTTTGAGACTAGCCTGGGCAACATGGTGAAACCCATTTCTACTAAAAATACAAAATTAGCAGGGCGTGGTGCTGGTTGCCTGTAATCCCAGCACTTTGGGAGGTCAAGGAAGTTGGATCACTTGAGGTCAGGAGTTTGAGACTATCATGGCCAACATGGTGAAAACCATTTCTACTAAAAATACAAAATTAGAAGTGCGTGGTGCTGGTTGCCTGTAATCCCAGCTACTTGGGAGGCTGAGACAGGCAAATCATGAGATCAGGAGATCGAGACCAGCCTGGCCAACATGGTGAAACCCATTTCTACTAAAAATACAAAATTAGCAGGGCGTGGTGCTGGTTGCCTGTAGTCCCAGCTACTTGGGAGGCTGAGGCAGGAGAATTACTTGAACCTGGGAAGAAGAGGTTGAGCGGAGATCTCCCCACTGCACTGCAGCGTGGGCAAGAGTGAGACTCTGTCTCAAAAACAAACAAACAAAACCCTGAGCTGTGGGGAAAAGAAAGAGAGATCAGACTGTTACTGTTTCTATGTAGAAAGAAGTAGACATAAGAGACTCCATTTTGTTCTGTACTAAGAAAAATTCTTCTGCCTTGAGATGCTGTTAACCTGTAACCCTACCCCCGACCCTGAACTTGCAGAGACATGTGCTGTGTTTACTCAAGGTTTAATGGATTAAGGGCTGTGCAGGATGTGCTTTGTCAAACAAGTGCTTAAAGGCAGTATACTTGTTAAAAGTCATCACCATCCTCTGATATCAAGTACCCAGGGATACAAACACTGCTGAAGGCCGCAGGGACCTCTGCCTAGGAAAGCCAGGTACTGTCCAAGGTTTCTCCCCATGTGATAGTCTGAAATATGACCTCCTGGGAAGAGAAAGAGCTGACCGTCCCCCAGCCCGACACCCATAAAGGGTCTGTGCTGAGGAGGATTAGTAAAAGAGGAAGGCCTCTTTGCAGTTGAGATAAGAGGAAGGCATCTATCTCCTGCTCCTCCCTGGGTGTAAAATCCGATTGTATGTTCTTATGTACTGAGACAGGAGAAAACCGCCTTAGGGCTGGAGGTGAGACATGGTAGCAGCAATGCTGCTCTTTAATGCACCAAGATGTTTATGTATGTGCACATCAAAGCACAGCACCTTTTTCTTCAGCTTGTTTATGACACAGAGACATTTGTTCACATGTTCTCCTGCTGACCCTCTTCCCACTATCACCCTATTGTCCTGCCACATTCCCCTCTCCGAGATGGTAAAGATAATGATCAATAAATACTGAGGAAACTCAGAGACGGTGCGGGCATGGGTCCTCTGTATGCTGAGCGCCGGTCCCCTAGGCCCACTTTTCTTTCTCTGTACTTTGTCTCTGTGTCTCTTTCTTTTCTCAAGTCTCTTGTTCCACCTGACGAGAAATGCCGACAGGTGTGGAGGGAGTGGCCCCCTTCACTGAGCAATGGAAGATACAAAAAAGAACCAAGTTAAAATATTAAAATTAAAAAAAGACAAAGAAATGTATTTAAAAAACTCGATGGATGACTCAGCTATTCAATTCCTAGCTATGTACCCAAAAGAAATGAAAACATATGTCCTCATAAAAATGTGTACATGAATGCTCACAGCAGCATTATTCATAGTAGTCCACCAGTGGAAACAGGGTGAATGTCCCTCAATTGAAGAATGGATAAATGAGGTTTATCTACACAATTACTCAGCCATACAAAATAAATGAAGTACATGCTGTAATATGGAAGCATCTCGACAACATCATGCTTTCTTCTAAACCGTTGTTTTATGAAAAAAGGAGAGAAAAAACCCTCACACTAAGTGAAAGCAGCCACACAGAAAAGGTCACACATTGCATGATTCTAGTTATTTATTTATTTAGAGACAGGGTCTTGCTCTGTTACCCAGGCTGGAGTCTAGTGGCAAGATCTCAGCTCACTGCAACCTCCATCTCCTGGGTTCAAGCGATTCTCCCACCTCAGCCTACCGAGTACCTGGGATTACAGGCACACACCACCCCGCCTGGTTAGTTTTTTGTATTTTTCTTAGAGATAGCATTTCACCCTGTTGGCCAGGCTGGTCTCAAACTTCTGGGCTCAGGCAATCTGCCCACCTTGGCCTCCCAAGGTGCTGGGATTACAGGCATAAGACACCACATCCCACCACAAATAGTGACTTTAATGCTATGTGAATTTTATTTCAAAAATTGCAAGCAAACGACAACAAAACTCTCCTCACGTTGCTGAGCACCAAGCACTTGGGAAGCGCTGAGGAGCTGAGCAGCTGGCCTGAGAGGACTTACTGAGGTGTCTGGGCTGCCAGGTGGGCAGAGATTGGCTATTCCTGGGGACTGACCGGCAACCTCACCCTGTCACAGGAATGTCCATAGCTATAGCCAGGTGTGGTGTCTCATGTCTATAGTCCCAACTACTCTGGAGGCTGAGGTGGGAGGATGCCTTGTACTCAGGAGTTTGAGATCGAACTTGGTAACATAGCGAGAACCCTGTCTCAGAAATAATAAAAAAGGGAACTCTCTATCCTCAACTCATTCCTCCTGTTTATCACCATTTCTAATACTATACTTAGAGGAACTCTAAGTATAGTATTTTGTTAATTAGATTTTAAAAAAACATGGTCATGAGGGTTTTTAATTTCCCTGTTACACTCACTTTTTTCCTCATTTTAAAATTCAGGAATAGTTTACATTTAAAAATTTAAATATTTTAAGTATCAGTTATTTGAGGTTTTACAAATATATTCACTCATTTAACCACCCCACCAATCAAGAAATATGATATTTTTGTCACATCCAAAAGTTATCTCATGCGAATTTCCAGGTGACTCCCTACCCAGAGACAACATATAATTGATTTTTATCAATACAGTTCAGTTTGTACTTCTTGAATTTGAGATATATGTAATATTATAGTATGTATTCTTGTGTGTCTAACTTCTTTCAGAAAACTTAATGCTTATGAGATTCATCTATCTTATTGCATGTAAAATAGTTTCTCTTTCTATTGATGTAGTCACCTAAATAGATATGCAAAAACATATTTATTCATTTATCTGTTGATAGACATTTTGTTCATTCTAATTATTGGCTGTTATAAATAAACCTGCCATGAACATATTTGGAACAAATCTTCTGTGGACATTTGTTTTCATTCTTCTCTCTTATATATTTAGGAGTAGCACTTCTGGGGTCATAAGGTATGTATACATTTAACTCTAAAATATGATTCCCAAATGTTTTCCAAAATG